>JAKELL010000569.1:0-24259 GCA_021524915.1 Lactarius akahatsu | reverse complement strand
AAGTTTCCGGTGTTCGGAATCGGTGTTTGCAGAAGCTGACCAGGGCGGCAGATACGATGCAACAGGTTGCCAACGACGTAACAAGATGAGGCGTTCGTTATTCATCTATTCTGTCGTCGTAGTCTGGTTGCGCTAAACTAGCCGCAGGTGACCAATTGCGTAGAGACTCTCGAAAATGGCTCTCCCCGCCAGATCCTACGATAAATTACAACATTGCTTGTCAAACGCACCAAGACGGAACTTCCACGTGGTTCTTCCAGTGGGGCATCTTTACCCGGTGGAATGCGAAGGGTTCCCTGTTATGGATTCACGGAAAACGTGGGTTCTTGTCGAGTTTCTTGTATTCTCCTTGCGACGGCCCTAATTCCTTTCCCTCATTGTAGCGGGTTCGGGAAAATCTGTTCTGATGTTAGTGGCGTCTCACCGCCTTCGCTTATAAATATTCACGCACTCTACTAGATCATCAATCATTCAAGAAATCGACCGGATGTACAGAACAGGACTAGCATTGATGGCGTACTTTTTCTTCGATTTCAGGGACACTCAGAAGCAACACCTACGCGGTCTCCTCTCCTCTCTCCTCTTCCAGCTTAGCGCCAAGTCTGATGCCTGCTATCATGTTTTTTCTCGTTTTTATTGGGACCACGATGAAGGAACGCGACAGCCTTCAGAAGATGCACTCTTGCGATGTCTGACGGAAATGCTCGAGGTCCAAGGACAGCCGGCGACGTACATCATCATAGATGCTCTCGACGAATCGCCTGACATCTCTGGTATACCGACCGCTCGTGAAAAGGTGCTCCAGTTTCTGGAGCATCTTGTTGGTTTACGGCTTCCGAATGTATACATTTGTCTCTCCAGTCGGCCAGAGATCGACATTCGGACCATTCTCGAACCCTTGGCACCGTTGCTTGTTTCACTCCACGAAGAAAGAGGGCAAATAGCAGATATCTTGGGATACGTCAAATCAGTCGTGCACTCCGATCGGAATATGCGAAGATGGACAGCGGAAAATAAGCAATTGGTCGTCGACACACTCTCAGATAAAGCAGACGGCATGTAAGCGATATCCCTCATGTTCTCTCAGAAAGATCGCTCAATAAATGCGGCAGGTTCAGATGGGTTTATTGCCAGTTGGAGATCCTGCGTCGGTGCTTCCCTCCAAGTATTCGGAGTGCTTTGGATGGCTTGCCGAAGTCGTTGGACGAAACGTATGAACAAGCGTTACTCCGCATCGATGAAGAGAAGCGACCGTTTGCTCACCGGCTTTTCCAATGTCTCGCGGTAGCTGTTAGACCTCTTCGCGTCGAGGAGCTCGCAGAGGTTCTGGCGGTTCGATTAGATGCAGGATCACTCCCCCAGTTTAGTACGGGCTGGCGGCTGCCCAACGCGGACGAAGCCGTACTCGCTGCGTGCTCTAGTCTCATCACCATCGTGAATGTGGACGGGACTCTGGTTGTCCAGTTTGCCCACTTTTCCGTCAAGGAGTTCTTGACATCAGACCGCCTTGCTACTGCGAGCGAGGATCTCTCTCACTACCACATCGTCCCCCACTTGGCACATGCCACTCTCGCGCAAGCTTCCCTTGGTGTCTTACTCCATCTCGACGACCGGACCAACAAAGACATCATCAAGGACTTTCCGCTCGCCACTTACGCCGCGCGACACTGGTTCGAACACTGCCAGTTCGAGGATGTGTCGCTGACAATCCGGGATGCCACGGAACGCCTGCTCGACCGAGAGAGGCCACACTTCTCTGCATGGGTCTGGATATACGACATAGACGACCCCTGGAGAGAACCCATGCCTACGGAGCACCCGGAGCGGCCAGAGGCGACCCCATTATATTACGCCATACTTTGTGGTTTCCACTGGCTCATAGAAGACTTTATGGTGACCTACCCAGGGGATATCGATGCCCAGGGAGGATGGCACAGGACTCCATTGCTTGCGGCATTTTTCAAAGAAAACATCGACGTCGCTTTGTCACTCCTCAGGTGTGGCGCCGATGTAAATATCCTGGACGACGGTGGCCAGACTCCACTACACCGAGCATCGGCAACTGGTCGCGTTGAAATTGTGCGGTTGTTACTCAAACACGACGCAGATGTCAATATCCTGACCCCTGGACGCGTGGCTCCGTTGTTACTGGCTTCCGCCATCGGATCATTGGAGATAGCATCACTGTTAGTCAGGCGGGGGGCGAATGTGAACTCTCGAACCTCGGACAACTGGACCCCACTGAATGTAGCGTCGGATAACGGACATCTGAAGGTTGTTCAGCTCTTAATCGACAGCGGCGCCGACGTGGACTCCCCCAACGGCAAAGGCCGGACGCCGTTGCACTCAGCAGCATCCAATGGCAATCTCGATATTGTGAAGCTCCTTATCGCGAGTGGCGCGGATGTCAATATTCGTACTGGCGACGGCAAGACCCCCTTGGACTTGGCATCCGTCCACGGGAAACTCGAGGTCGCAAGCTTCTTATCCAGACCCATTGCGCGTGCGATGTCGCTGGATGGCGCGATGAACCCTCCAACCCCCCAACCACGAAACAACACTGTACAGCCGCTACGAAATCACGAAGAAGGGAATCACACTGACAATGAGCGGCCCTCGGTGTATACCGCGTCCGAAAATGGGCAGCTTGACATCCTACGGTCATTACTCGACTGTGGCGCTGATGTTGACGAAAAGTACAGCTTTCGCATGACCGCATTGCATGCCGCGTCGTCAAAAGGGGAACTCGAGGTAGCAAAATTACTGATTGAGCGTGGTGCGCAGGTGGACGCGCGAAGCAGGGGCGGCTGGACTCCGCTGCATAGTGCGTCGAGATACGGAAATCTGGATGTTATACGGTTATTGCTCGACCACGGTGCCGATGTGAACGCAAAATCGAGGGACCGCGGGGCCGCGTTGCATTACGCATCGGTAACAGGACCCCTCGAGGCCATCCAGCTCTTACTGGAACGTGGCGCAGATGTAGATTTACAGAACGTCTACGGGCGGACTCCAAGACAAGAAGCGATAGCACATGGAAATCACAGGTTCGCAGAGTTGTTATCGGGGCGTGGAACATATGAAGCGTAGGGAGTGGAGGGCACGGAGCCACAGTACAGGTGATGTTCACCCGATTTTAGATTTTTACCCTATCACTGACATTGATACGATCGTGAGGGCTACAGTACTAGGATCTAGTTATGCCATCACGATGTCACGGTACTTCTCAATTGCCTAGATTGCCCGGACGCGTGATATGTACTCACGAGTACACCCCCGTTTTCTCGTCAATGTATCTTTCAGAGTAATGGCATATCCGCATGCTGACAGGGTTGGAACACTGTTGAAACGTGGGGGGTCCGACCAATTCAGAACCGTCCTATGAATGTTTACTTATGTATGTTTGGCTGATAACTAGTTTCTTCTCGTCCTCCGTATCCACCTCCATAGCACCCGCCCGGTCCTGTACGGCGTGCAAGTAGGGGTCGCACGCGAGTCTAGCGGGTTCTGGCGGGTTCGACAATTACCTGTACCCACGTCTCAAGGTTTGCTCAAATAATATTCTATTCCTACTAGTAGTTACTCATGACCGTCGTCGTCGTCACCCCATGGTCGCCGTTGTCGTTGTGGTCACCCTGTCGCTGTCTCAAAGTCGCCTCGTCGTAGTCGCCCATCGTAATCGCCGAAGGAAGGGGTCACCTCGTCGGCGTGATCGTACTCACCACGTGTCATTGTCGCAGTCGCGTTCGTTGCCGTGATTGCCCTGTCATCGCAGTCGTCGTTGCCTCTTTGCCGTCGTGGTCATGTCATGGGTCAACATAGCCCTGCCGCCACGGTCATCGTCGCCACCTCGTCACTATTGGACCCTATGTTAAGGCCAATAAATAGGCACGACAATTAAATCGTAGTGAATCCAAAAACAAAAACTTAGCATCTCGATTCTCGAGAGTTGCAGAGACAGCACGAGACACGGGGGCGCGCGGTCACTCTGAGTGCCGTTTGTGAGATGAAAATGCGTGTCGTTGACCGACTGAAAGTGATGCCAAATAGAAACGGCAACTAGGCCGAAGCTACTGAGTGCGGTGAAGACTGTCGTAATCACAGAGACTGTATTCGCGGTCGATACAGGTACAGCCCATTTCGAACAATCGAGGCTAGACGCACCTGCCCCGAAAAGTACGTGAAGAGAACCAGGCCGATGGAAAAGCTTAAGTACGAGGAACACGAGGGGCGAACGCTTGAGCCAGATTAAACCCACCAGGAGACATGATGCCCTGGCAAACGACTGGGAAATACAGTCAGGGGAGAACCAAAATGCTCATCGTTTTGGCGTACTATACAGATTGCCTCCACGTCAACCTGAGGAGGCTGTTGACGGCAGCAGCAATGGTGAACACCAATGTTACACCGTGGATGTAAACCAGAATGCGTTGACGGTATCTGCGGTGTCCGTGTCAACATTTTGGTAAGAGTATTGCAGGGTTGTCGCAGTAACTGCAGAGAAAAATGTTGCGATGGTTAGAAAATTGGACCACACGGTATGGTGAAGACTCCGTACCTTCACCTTCATAAGCTATTAGGCTACTAGACATAGTTTCAGCACGAATGTTCATAGCAATCAGATAGTGGGTCGGGCCATACCCTGAGGTCATCTTCAATCGTGGTGATAGGCGCGTCAATGGCTTTGTCTGTGAACTCTAGGAATTCATTGAGACGTTGACAAATCCAACGCTAACAGCTCGAGCTGTTGCAGGAAGTCTTCAAAGTTGTTAAGTTTGTCAAGCTCCAGGCGCCGTCTGCTGCCACGTACTTGGGAGCTACGCAGTCTATCGAATCTACACCTCGGAAGCTTACTCCGGTCCACCAGAGATTCCCTCGGTAGACGCACGACCTTCGGTGGATACAAATTTGCCGCGTTCTCTCGGAAAGGAAAAGAAAATCGAGTCAGACGACCGCGGAGCTGGAACACGGAAGCCAGGATAGCGATGGAGCTCCCAAGTTGTCGTGTAGCGCTGACGCAAGTCCGCAGCTGATGAAAGGTACATTGGGACCATGTGAGCGTGCATGAAATATAGGGATGTATTTGGACACAGTACCTCTCCTAGAAAGCCGGACAAGCGACATGAGACACTGACAATCGGGTCCCGCAAAATCACTACCGCATGAGTGCACCTTTGAAATCGGTTGAATGCCTCTGCACCAGCTTGCTGGAACTACTCGTTTACACCGGCTATTCCAAATGCACTGTTTGTTAGATGGATGGGACGGGGAAAACGCGAGAGAAATCGATGGGCCTGGACCGACGATGGCGGTGTGGCGCGACTCAGATGTCGGATTGGAATGAGTCCGATACAGCTAAGCCGGAGACAATCGCAGCCCGAATATTTGTCGCAGTCAAAAGATGCAAACACCCAGCCACGGGCCACGGCGTCCGCTCTGTGACTCTGTGAAACGTAGTATTGTCTACGACAGTAGGCCCGGGACAACTTGAAGCCAGTCTTTTGCTTGAACTCACACCTGGTGCCGACCCTGGCGCCGCGCTTTCCTGCCCTGCCCTGCACTCCTGTTTGAAAGTGCCACAACAACGTTTTCGGGCTCCCCTTTTCGCCGAGTCAATGCACTCAAGAACTCTCGGCTTCGCGAAGTTGAGTCTACTCCTGTGTCTGCTGCCGCCATCATTCTTTGGGGGCCGTCATTGTCGCTAGGTGAACCCACTCCCTTCTTGCCAGCGTCGTGTTCTCTAACCCTCGCAGAGTCCCTCTCTATTGGGTAGGACATACCGTCACCACATACGCCTAGCCTCCCGTGCCTCCCTGCCACGCGAGCACCACACTCTTCCTTGCATCTATTCTCGTTCATGGCCCCATGGCGTGGCTACAGAACCAGACCCTGTCTCTCGAGGGGCAACCATGCGGTATGTTTAAATTACTAGTTATACCTCAAATTCCACGCTCACCCGCGACGTCTCACAGTAGTTTGATGAGATATTGATATTCCTGACTCCAAATGTGCGACCACAAATGTAAGCCCGAGTCCTCGCCGCCGCCACCTTCGCCTGCCTGGGTTGTTTTGGGGCTATACGTGCCCCACAAGCCACCAACTGTCGCTGCCTTGCCAACGCTGTCTGCCCAAACCACAATGAGACGAGACGACGGCAGCGACACAACCACTACGAATCGATGACAGGGCACTGACAACGACATCATGGCGATGTTGCCCACGATGACGGAGAGCCAGCAGTGTTAGTGGCGGCAGCGGGGTGAGCACGACGATGGTGAGAGCAGCAGTGCTGCGGTGGGCTGCAGCAGACATCCCCTTGGCTGATGTTACAGCACTGTACGTATAGTTCATGCGAAATAAACATTTGTTTCTTTGCAAGTTGTCTAATGATCAAACTACTGAAATCTGCCACCCGCAACACCTCAGCAACCCTGTAACCGTACAGCGAGGCTCGGCTTGATACGCTTTTGTTCAAATGTTTGCGAGGGTATTCTGCAGGATTCGAGTATCGTCGTCCTTCGTGATCCCCAGGCTGATGTCCTCTCGTCCATCTGTCAAGTCTAGATTGAGCCAAGCACACGGATACGAGGCCTCCCCAACTTGGCCACCCCAATCAAAATCGAGTAGCAAAATGTCTTCTTCGTTGCAAATCATGTTTGGTTTCCGTAGGTCACCGTGAATCAAATCTTCATCATGGAAAGCTTGAACAAGTGCCCTCAAGTCATCTTTCCACTTGTCGCGAAGACAGGTGAGGTGGAGTGATTCGGAAGGGCTTGTGGATGATGATATATAGTCCATTGCGATGACGTACCAACCTCCTGGGATTGTCCCAAAGCCACGGATTGTCGGTGCGTGTCCACGTTCGGCACAAAAATTGTGTAGCTTGATGGAGTATTGGCGTGTGAACTTCACAATGATTTCTTCGCCATCGGAAGTTTTAGCAATATAAAGATTGCGGATGTCTTGTTTTTGATGGCGCCTAAGGATCTGGAATTGAATCTTCTGGCTTTCGTCCATGTTGGGATACCTAGGCAGCTCCGAAATATATGGCAACGTGCGATCTGTTAGTGGGGACTCAGGTGGTATTTCGACGAAGTGTTTCACATCATCGTGTATGTGATTTAAGAGTATCGATGCACTACGAAATGCAGCACAGAGAGCCATGCGGTCACGGCCTTCGCATGCAGATGCCACACACGAATAAGTGGGAGTAAGAGCGGCGATGTGCCACTGCCCGAGGAACACTATCCCATAGAATGTGATAAATGGGCCTAGTAATTGTGTCAGACGCATTTGAAGATTCCGAAACGATTCAACTTACCGACAACTGTAATGCCGAGACATGGGACATTCCAGCCCTCAAATAAGTCCTTATATCGGTCAAAGGACCCTTTATGTGAATGGGCAACATATCCAGTGAGTTCGACCATGGCCATTGAGTCGTTGTCAGCAGGTTCGTTTTTGAATTCAACAACACATATCACTGCACCATGTGACCCATGGTAGTGACCATCTGTACGAACGCTGCCAATGGAGGCCGGCATAAGCTCCAAGCCCAAAAGTTTGTTTAATAACTCAAGGCCTTTATCCCTCCTTAAGTCTTCGTTTGAGTAGAATCCAGCCATTTCGTTTGCAAAGTCATTGGAATAACTTTCCAGGTTCATCAGGAAAACAAAATGTTACTAGTGGGCACTAGCCGAGGCTAGTGACACCCAAATATATTGTCACTAGTTTCCCCTAGTAACCACTAGTTAAGCTAGTTAAATCTGGTTTTGCTGATGCTTGCGTTGCTCCCCATCTGCGCGAACAGGCTTGTGAAGACTGGAGTTATCCATGAAGTCACCGAAGCCGTGGTAGAGGAGAGATAGCGGAGGGACTGAATCCGCCTGAGGGCGGCCATCCAGGATTTTTTGACTCGGGTGGTTTTGCAGGGTCTTGTATTTGGATGGCTTGGCCACCACAGAAGGTGGGTCGTCGAAAATTTTTGCGTCGTGGATGACATCAAGACCACCACGGGGTCGCTTCCCAAGGGCAGTATCACTGGGCCGATGGACAAAAACCGAGATGTGACGTGGGAGGGGTTCTGTCGGCCATACGCTGGAAATTGTAATCGTCGGGTTGTTTAACACTTCGGAGCTCTCATCTCCGGACAAAATTCTCCTTGAAATCTCAGATGTGCTCACTTCACCGCTATAATACATGTCGATCTGTAGGATTTAACAAATGGATTCTGGTTACACTACATGAGAATCTAGCACACCTTTGTGAGCACGATATTCATAGCGTTTGCACCTTTTAATGGGCCGGACTCAGTGCCACACTCCCGAAGAATTTCTTTCTTCAAGTTATAGAGATACTCTCCCGGCGCGATGGAAACAAGATTAGGCTCTGAATAACCTTTACAAAGGCACCATAGGTCATACTTTGCGCCTTTCATAGATGTCGTCGCAGCGGGGGTGGCAAGGCTGCCTGCAGTAGTGGCGGGGAGGTTGCCTGCAGTGGGGGTGGGGAGGCTGCCTACAGCAGGGGCAGCGAGGTTGCCTGCAGTGGGGGCGGGGAGGCTGCCTGCACTGGCAGTGAGGGTAGTGAGGCTGCTTGCACTGGCAGCGGGGGGAGCAAGGTCGTCTGCAGTAGGGGCGGCGGAGGTAGCGAGGCCGGGGGCAACAAGGGCGGCGGCGGCGGCAGCAGCAATCTGAGATCTAGTAGTCGGCATAGTTCAAGTTGCAAAGGTCGTACGGTATCATCAATACATCGATATCAATAAATCTTCGACGACTTTTTGCTGACAAATACGCGGACTCAAGCGCAGCGATGCTCTGTGTACTGACGTTCCATTGCAACAATAGGGGTGTCCTCAAATCCCCTGTGTTAGTTCAGCGTCGCGCAACGTCACGTCATACACTAGTAGTAGTCGTGAGAGGAAAGGCGACCTCGCTGTAGATGCGTACATCTATTTTTCTTTTTTGGCAGCTTGAGTTGCGGTCTTCTTAGCGGCTTTCTCTGCCTTTTTCGCCTGCTTTCGCGTCTTGCGCTCTGCCACCGTTTCTACATCTTCCTAGGATCCAGGAGTTAGAAAAAGTGATCAGGAACTTCAGGGGTCGCGCACCATTGGGACAACGCCATCAGGCAGTGCAGGCAGGTCATCGCTCTTCCGCCGCTTGCGCTTCTTCTCATCTTTCTCTTCCGCATCCACCTCCATAGCATCCGCCTCGCCCTCATCGGCCTCTTCCGCCTTTGCCTTTTCCGCCCGCCGTTTTGCGCGCCGCTCTTCCTTCAGGCGCCGTTTTTCCTCCTTCACGTCCAATGCCGCTTTCACCGCAGTCTCCATTGGCTCACGCTGGGTGCTGACCAGCCCGACTGCGTCCGCCGCCGGGTTGTACGTGGGTACGGCGGGGCCCGGCTTGACGCGCTTCTGTTGATTGGGCCCCGAGGCAAAGCGCCGCACTCCCGAGGCGTCGCCCTCCGCCTCCAGTGCGCGCAGACGCGCCTCGAGCTTGGCGCGATTCTCGAGACCGATTGTGGGTGCGGTCGGCGTGGACTTCTCGTCTACGTCCGTCAGCGCGTCGACGCGCACCGAGAGCGCGGTTTTCGTAGCGACCATTCGCGCCATCTGCAAATGTAGATTTGGCCGGGGTCGTGCGGAGATACGTCAGGGGAGACCACGAACCTTGCCCTTCAGCTTTGGTGGCGCCTGGCCAACCAGGGAGGCGTGGTATATGAGCCCGTATTTCGGCGTGTCGTGCTTCGTTTTGAGTGCGCGAAAGAGAGCTTTTTCGGCGCCAAGGATTTGGACTGTGCTTGCGGGGTGTTTTGCTAGGTTCAGCAAAGAACCCGCGTGGGAGATTAGCCGTGCGCCGACGAGCTCGCCGACAAGAGCGGTAAGGTTCGGCGCGATGGCGATCATGCGATTGCGCAGGTACTCTGATAGTTGTGCTCGGTACTCTGAGATCGAGATGACCTGATCGCAGAGTGAGTGAATATGCGTGAGATCAGAATCTGAGATCTCCGTTCCCATGGATATTTCTGCAGCCGCCTTGATGGTGGCTTCCAAATCTTCTGGGAGGATTGCGGCGAAATCGGTCGCAGCGGCATTGGTTCTGAAGCCTACGATGCGGTAAGAATCGAGCGAGAACGGCGCCAGGCTGATTATTACCCATCAGTTTCACGACCTTCGCGTACGCCAGGTTGTCTGACAGAATTTTCGCCATCTCCGGGAAATGCCAACCGTACCATTCCTAAGAAAAGTCAACCTTCCGACTGCTGGAACCTAAATTGCGAAGGCGGACCTTTACGCGCATCGAGTAGATGTTAATCTCTTTGTCAAGATCATCGAGTAATGCGATGGCTTGAACAACCATGGTGTCGACTTTGTCCGGGGAAAACTTCAGCTTGAACCTACACCACCTGAGTGATTGCTCATCAGCGCCGGACAAAGACACGCACCGGGATAGAGAATGGCTGAGTCCAAGGCTCATCGTGGCGAGGTCCTTTGGGTCGAGGCCATTCAAAAGCGCGGTCAGCTGACTGCGAATACCACGGAAGAGGTCGAGAGTGTCTATGTCCGAGATCACTTTTATTCCCAGCTTTTTACTGATCGGGCGTGCTAGAAACGAGAGATGATTATGCATGGGCACGCGGCGGAACTATAGGAGACGCACCAAGCTTCGGGTCTACCACAACCAACGCTTCCTTGTTCTTGCCCTTTTCCACGATGAACTTACTCAGAAACTCCTTCAGACCCTTTCCGAGCTTCCCTTCTTGCATTGCGGTGATTTCTTCAACTGCGACCGCCGTCGACGTGAATCGGTGCAGGGACTTCAATTTTAACCTGTGTTTAGGGTAGAATATCCCAGGCGTTAACACTGGCAGATACATCGGCCCATCCAAAAGACTTGGCACGCACAGTCCGTTTGCCCTCTCTGGCGTCTCAAACTCTTTATAAAGATCCGGGTCAGTGAGCTTCGCCGAGTCGGTCAGCTTGAAGAGGGCAAAGCCCATCGCGGTCTCATATAGTACTAGCATAGTGTGCCCGGCGCCAGGGACAAAGCTGAAAGCTCTGCAGAAAGGCAACTTTTCGAGGCGTGAGAATCACTCTTGAGGCTTACGTAACGCCCAGATTGGGACAGGCAACATATGAGGCCACATTGGACATGTCTTCCATAACGAAGGAGCCAGCGCATCCCATCATCATCGTTACTGGTGCAAACAAGTACGTCTATTTTCTTTGATTTCAGAGTGACGTGGCTCACACCCATTTGTAGCGGTGTCGGCTTCGGAATCTGTCGCAGGTTGCTCTACAACCTCGCACAAAACAGCCCAGATGACGCGCGCCCCCTGTTTCCTCTATCAGTTGCCACGGATGTAGCAGATGTCGTGTATCCATGCGCGGGACTGACGCTTATCATGGCGTGTCGTAGTCGGCAGCGAGCGGAGGTGGCGCGCACGCAGCTGCTGGAGCAGTTCGAGAAGGACGTCGCGCAGCTGCAGCGGAGCACGCCAGGAGGGGCAGAGCGCGTCGCTGCATTTCGCAAGAACCTCGTCGTCGCGATCCACTTGCTTGATCTGGCGTCTGTTCAGAGTACGCTCGCGTTTGCGGATGAAGTAGCGCGCACGTGAGTCGCTCTCCCGTTTTGCTCCCGGTGTTGATGGTGTTGACGCACGGGTGTTGCGTCGGCGCGTATAGGTACCCGTACGTGTCGCACCTCGTGTGCAACGCCGGCGTTGCGCCGTTCCTGCGCATCTCGTGGCCACGGATGTTCCGGCAGCTCTGGGAAGACTTGTGCCAACTCAACCTGTTTGAGTTCGTGACGTACCCGCGCTACAATATCCAGCGCACCGGGATAGTGAGCGATGACGGGCTCGGGTGGGCATGGCAGTGCAACGTGTTCGGGCACTATGTCATCGTGCGTCCTCCCTCCTCTGCGATGTTCGTATCTACGTGTTGACGCGCTCCCGTGAGCAGTGTCGTGCTCTCGAGGCGAAGTTCGCAGCGTCGCAGACACGATCGGGCTTCGGCCCCGCGCGCGTCGTGTGGATGTCATCGCTCGAGACGCGCGCCGGGGTATTCGACGCGGATGATTGGCAGCTCGTGAAGAGCGATCGGCCGTACGAGGGCACCAAATTCCAAACCGACCTCGTGTGTGCCGAGCTTGCCCGCCGCGCAGGGACTGCTGCCCCCGTGCGGCACATCGCCGTGCACCCTGGCGTGGTTTACTCATTGATCGACGCGGCGCTCATCGGAAGCTTCTCGGCCAAGGTCAAATGGGTTATTTTCTATCTCGTGCGTTACCTTTTCTTTTCGCGCCTATTCTGAGGCCTTCGGTTCGGTCCGGTTTTCGCTGAGTCGAATGGGCGTGTGCGTTTCGTAGGCGCGATGGTTCGGTTCGATACACCACAACATCTCGGCATGGAATGGTGCCGCTGCTGCAGTCCACGTTTGCCTCGCGCCTCTCGCGTTTATTCCGATCTTTCTTGCTGCCACAGGGACACCTGCAGCGAAGAGGAAGGAGCAGCAGGTGGGAGAACAAGGTTTGTTCCCGGCGCAATTGCATTCCGTTACAGATCGCATGGGGCACAGTAGTGTTGCGCTCTCGCCGTTATATGCGTTACCTAAGTACGAAAAGGAGGGCGAAATTTTGGTGGACCGGTGCGAGAGGTTGTATCAGTCTTTCCTGACAGTAGGGGGGAAGCCCCAATAAGGGGTTGTCTTATAAAACCTTGATATTTCCTGCTTTACATACCCATATACATAAAAGTATAACATAGAGACATATTGTGATACAATCAGTCATTGACTTGTGGTTGCTCTGGACTATCATTCGTTATAGTACTATTTGGCGGGTGGAAGTAAGGTATTGTTCGGAGGTTGTCGGGTGCCGGCCCTTGTGCCTCTAGCTTCCGGCGACCTTTGTCGGTCTGTGGAGGCATAATAAGGACACCAGCAAGACAAAAGACGCGAGTAGGCGTACGATCGCAGCGGTTGACATCCCGCGCTCAAGGCCCTCGAGCAGAGAGCAGGCCTTGCAGAGGTCGTTGCTGGACATATATCCACAGCGTATGCACGTCTCTATGCAGACAAGCAACTCGTCAGCACATACGAGACGAAAATGATGTCGGGCGCAGGGGTGGAACGGTACGCACGCTGCGCCTTCTGTGTCGCGCGGACCTCGTCCTTCACTTCGAATGCCTCGCCAGAGTGGATGATGTCGATGATCGCGCTGGGCCGTGCCGCCTCGAGATCCTTCAGGAACGCCCGCGCGTGCCCGCGGTACGCGTCCGGCGAGTAGATGCACTCGGTAGAGAAGTAGTCTAGTTTCTTGAAGTACGCGTACCTGTGCCGTTTTCACGTGAGCGAACGAAAGGAGGGAGAGCGCCAGGCATACATGACGATCTCCTTCTCATACGCGTACTTGAAGGGCTTGGACCGCCGTATCGTGTCTTCGCCCTGTGTGCAGATCGCGGTACATCGACCGAGCCGCGCGATGTCGCCCCGCATGACTGCCCGCCGATGTGAGGTCTTCCGTCCATTTTCGGAGGGTTAGGGACTGACGTACTGTTCATGAGCACCGTCTCAGCGATGTCGTCCGCATTGTGGCCTGTAACGATATGATCCACGCCAAGGGTGGCGGCGCCGCGGTCGAGAGCTTGCCTACGGAAGACGCCGCAAAATGTGCAGTTGTTTTTCTTTCCGATGGTAGAGACGACGCGGTCCATCGTCCATCCGTAGAGCTCGTGGTAAGAGAGGATCTTGAGCGGCATGTCGTATTGCTGTTGATTGCGCTTGACGGTCTGTGGTAAATTGCGGATGAGGTTGGGTCGTAGGTGTGCGGCAACTACGGGCTCACTTCCAGGGAGTCATCGCGGTAGCCAGTTATGCCTTCATCGATCGAGAGGAGGAAGAGGTTCAGGCCGTATTGGTACCGCTCGTTCAGTGTTTTCATGACATAGGCGAGTACCGTTGAGTCTGCGCATATATTTGGTCTGCAGATAGCAAGAAAGCGGAAGCATACGCACCCACCTTTTCCTCCCGATGCCCCGATGGCGACGCTGTCTCCCTGCTTGAAGAGCCTCGCCTCTGTGATGGTGTTGTGTACTTCGGTTTCGAATACCCTGAAGAAACAGTCCTTGCATATTTGCTGCCCAGTCTTTGGGCGTCTCAAGATTGCTTTGGCATTTCGGCAGAGTGCACAGCTCTTGGGTGCCATCGCGTTGAGACCAAGCCCTTCAGTCACGTGAAGGAATATCATTCCAATTGCTCCGGTCATCGGCCCGGTAATCGCTCATGCCAAAGGACCTTAGGAAAAGAGGGAAGAGGCATAAAAAGTCTCAACCTAACGCTCAGCCCCAGCCGGAACTAACAGAGGAAGGCCCATCGAGCGGACCATCATGGATTGTATCCCGTCCGCCGAACACTAATCAAGATCAGGTCGACTCTGATGCACCATTCGGCTATGTCGACCCAGAGATGAAGGCCTATTTCAGGACCGTCGAGGACCAGCTGAAGGAATGGCAGCAGAACTGGGGTGACGCAGAGGGCATCGAAGATATCGACTCGAACGAAAGTACGCAAACATTGTTTTCGCGCTTCTTAGCAGGCTAACCTCAGCATCCTTGTTCAGACAAAAGGATGTTTTTGATGGCCGCTCTGCAGGAGATATCTGGAAAGGAGCGCGAGCTAGCGACTGATCCCGAATGTGCTGGAGGACTTGAGCGCATGGCCTATTCGATGGATGACTTTGTGCGCAGGGTATTCGTGGACAGTCTCACGGGATCGTAAGCCTGGATTGTTATATGCTTGTCGTTTGCTTTTCTCACTCGCGGTCGGCAGATATGAGTTGTTGATCAAACACCGTTTTGCTTCCCACGTCATCCAAACGCTGCTCAATGTGGCTGCAAGCACAATAGCTCGAGAGGTACGTTGGCTTTTCGGGGGGTGACTTGCGCTCGGGCTGAGATGTGTGTCATCACCCTAGTCTCGAGGCGTGTTACCGAAAGTGGAGGACTCGTCCGACAAGGGCCAGCTCCGCACACTGACGCAGCTGATCCTCGACTTTTCCGAGGTGCGTCGCGTTCTCCCCATATATAGTAGGCACGGAACCAACCTTGTTTCTACTCCTCAGGAGATTTTGCCGTCTTTACCGGCCCTCATAATGGACCAATTTGCCTCTCATGTCGTCCGCGCGCTGTTTCTCCTCCTCTGCCCGCATCTCTTCGGCTCTTCGGCTCCGCATAGGTCTCAGGCGTTCGTACGCTCGAGAAAGAGCGCGGCGTGGAAAGCAAGGCAGGGTCCATTGACGTCCATCTTTGGTGACACCACGGACAAGGGCAAAGCTAGCGTAGAGAGGGCGCATCCCGTGGAATTTCGCGGGGTTGCAAAGAGGTATGTCACAACATTGAGGACAACCCTCGACGAGAACGAAGTTCGCTCGCTAGCTGCGAACAAGGTCGCATGCCCTGTCCTGCATGTACGGCGTGATCATTGTTGGTTGAAAGCTGTCTCTTGACCATTTCGTAGATGGCGCTGGAGATAGAGGCAGACCAGGGCCTCTCAGACGAGCCGGGCTCCCTCATGGACCATGTACTAGTTGGCCTGATCTCCGGATATCGTACGGCCATTATTTCTCGTAGATTGACACCTTCTAATCCTGCCTTACCTCAACAGACGATGATCCCTCCTTTGTGGCCCAAGCCAGCGACTACCTTGTCACACTTCTGCGAGACCCAACATCTTCCCATCTTCTCGAGACCCTCGTCTCACGTTGTCCAGAGCCTGTTTTCGGCATACTCTGGACCACGTATTTTGAGCGCAACCTCAGGAAACTCTCCATACATCCCGTAGCGAATTTCGTCGTCGCCAAGGCCCTTGAGCGTGCCAAGGTCGAGCAACTGTCGTACGCTCTCAACGAGCTGCGAGACTCGCTGGGCAAGCTTCGCCGTAGGTAAACCCCATTTTTTACCAGCCCGCGATGCTGATTGATTCATAGAGTCTCGGATTGGTATATTGCGCGCATTGATCGAACGCGCAGCTGCTTTGACCATCCTCGAAGCAGAAGTCTGCGAGGTCTGCTATCCCATGCTCGCACTGTACTTTTTTCACATGATACCTGCGTAGGCAATATGTTTTGCATTCGAGGTCAACACAGAGGAAGACCGAAAGGCATTGGTTCCCTGGGCACTTTCGCTCAAAAGTAAATCGGTGCGTAAGTGACGTGGACATGTAGGCGGCCGCCAATAACGTCTCATCTAGGAGTATGCCGCTGCTGTCAAGGCGAAGGCCACTGCGCCACTAGATCCCGAATCATCAGGAGATAACCCCAGAAAGCATTCAGGAAGACCACCACGGGAAGTTGCTACTGACCCCCTCGAGCCGACAACTCCCGGCGCTCTGCTGGTGCAATCACTCCTGCACCTCCATGCGCCGCACAATGCGCTCGTGCTAGACAGGTGCGCCCTCTGCAAACAGGTTTCTTCTGCGCTTTGACCGCCGGCATTACAGCATCGAGTCGTTGCAGCCGCAAGAGCTAGTTGCACTCACACATCACCCTGCAGGCTCGCGGGTGCTCGATGCTATCATCGACGGCGCAACGACCCCACCGCGTGCGCGCCGCTCCTTGCTCCGTGCCCTAGAAGCGCGTTTCGCAGACGTGATCGACGACCGTATTGGGGCGCGCGTCGGTGCGCGCTGCTGGGCGGCGGCGGACCCGTATCTCAAGGTACGCAGGTGTCGCCTGCGCTTTGATCCGACAGACGCCGATACAGTCCTTTTTTATTTTATTTTTTTCGATATAGGAGAAGCTCGCGCGCGCATTACTCCCTCATTCCGTGCGCCTCGCAGGCTCGCAGTTCGCGCGGTCCTTTACGCGCGGACTCGGTTTGTCGTTGCTGCAACGTAAGCCGGAAGAGTGGCATCGCTTGCACGCTACCCCTTCTGTGTTTGCATCTGCGTCTGGCGGTGTCACTTCCTCCGCCCCCGCCCCAGCGTCAGTGCCCTACGTCGGGACGACAAGCGGCGTCGTGGAACCGGCGCCTGGTGGAAAGGCGCGCAAGAAGCGTAAGCGCGACGTCTCTATGGTCGAGGACGAGATCGACGCGTTGTTTGATGGCGCGCTCGGGCGCAAAGTTGCGCGGAGCGCGTTGGTCGTGGAGGGCTCGGAGGCCGCTCTAGAACCGATGGCCTCGACTGCGTTGTGTCTCCCCGCGACGGCAACGAAGCAGGAGAAGCGGGGGGATCAAAATGCTGACTGTGGGCTTGGGGCGGTCGTTGACGCGACCGGGGGCGGCGAGGGGAAGAAAAGGCGTGCGCGACGGCCAGGATGACGAGGCGGGTGAGTAGGGTCACTCGACTATGGAAAGTAGGAGTGAGCGGTGTCTTTTTCGATTCGTGAAACTACGCAAATTGACACCTTCGGAGAGAAATGACACTCCAAAAATCAGAGACAGCAGGAAATATATTTCGACATGCTTGACTCGGACTAGGCTCGATATTTAAAATAGTTATCTCATTCTTCGCGTTTTCCTCCCAACACAAACCAGAGGGGGGCCTTGGACTCGTCATTTTCCTCGTCCACGTCTAGCACCACACCCGAGAATAACCTGTGCCGTTTGTGGTATCATGCCTGACGTAATGGGACAATGTGGTCCGTGTTTTATGCACTTATACCCATGCTACGCTCTAGTAAAAAACATGACACAGCAACGTTACTCGTAGGAGGAATGCTCACCTTTAAGTCGCAGCCCGAGGGGCAATGGCACCAGATCTCAGTCGTTCTCCGCATAAGCTTTTGGACCGTAGTCGAGCAATACACTTGCTATATCGAGCTTTCTACGATAGCGTGCCAATTGTAACGGGGTTCTATTATCCTTGTCTCGTGCGTTTGTATCCGCGCCGTGCTCCACTAACAGCTTTGCAATATCGAAACCGCGTTCTTGGGGCTCATTTTTTGACACTAGATGCAATGGCGTCTCGCCCTGGTCGTTCTCTGCGTTCACGTTTGAACCGTGGTCGAGAAGCACCCTTGCGATCTCAAACCTCCCAAAGTAGGAGGCATAATGTAATGGAGTGTCGCGACCCTTGGTCGGAGCATTGACACCCACACCACGATCTAGTAATATCCGAGAAATACTGACACCATCTTTATGAGAGCGGTATGCACCTCGTGACACAAGGTGCAGCGGTGTCTCGCCCTGGTTGTTTTCCGCGTTCGCGTTCGCACCATGTCCGAGAAGCACGCTTGCGATGGTGAGGGCCCCAAAGAAGGAGGCAGAATGTAACGGGGTGTTGTGGTCCTTGTTCGGGGAGTCGACATCCACACCGCGCTCCAGCAACGTCCGTGCGACATCCACACCTTGTCCATGGGAGCCATATTTGCCTCGTGGGACTAGGTGCAACGGTGTCTCACCCTGGTCGTTCTCCGCGTTCGTTTTTGCACCATGTTCGAGGAGTACCTCTATGACCTCGAGCCTCCCAATGTAGGAGGCAGAATGCAATGGGGTGTTTTGGCCCTTGTCCTGGACGTTGACATCCACACCATGCTCCAGTAGCATCCGTGCAACACTGACACCATCTTCATGGGAGTGGTATATACCTCGCGACACAAGGTGCAGAGGTGTCTCGCCCCGGTCGTTTTCCGCATTCGCGTTTGCACCATTGTCGAGGAGCACCCTTGCGATCGTGGGGCTCCCAAAGTAGGAGGCAGGATGTAATGGGGTGTTGTGGTACTTGTCCGGAGCGTTGACATCCGCACCACGCTTCAGCAATATCAATGCGATACTGATGTCATTTCCATGGGGGCCATATCCGCCTCGTGCTCGTGACGCCAGGTGCAACGGCGTCTCACCCTGGTCGTTCTCCGCATCTACATCTGCCCCGTGCTCGAGAAGAACCGTTGCGATCTCGGGCCGCCCGACGTATGAGGCAGGATGTAAAGGGGTATTGTTGTCCTTGTTTGGGGCGTTGACATCCGCGCCGCGTTCCAACAATAGCCGTGCGATGTCGACACCGTGTCCAAGTCTTTTGGAGTGATATTTTCCCAGTGACACTAGGTACAACGGGGTTTCACCCTGGTCGTTCTCCGCGTCCACGTTCGCACCATGGTCGAGAAGTACATGTGCGATCTTGAGCCTCCCATGGAAAGCTGCCGAATGTAACAGGGTCCGCCCCTTCTCCATCCTTGTGTTCACGTCTGCACCATAATCTAGTAATATCCGGGCAGGGTCAGAAACATCGTCGCGCTTGTGCCGGTCCATCCACGGACCCAATGCCAGATGTAAAGGAGTATTGTTGTACTTGTCTAGTCTTTTCGCATCCGCGCCGTGCTCCAGTAATAATCGCAAAAGACTGAGAGCATCGCCGTTGTCACGATCTCTGTCTTCAACCAGTAGGTGCAATGGGCTCTTGCCCATCTTGTCTTGAGAATCGACATCTGGCTTGGGCTTCTGTTTAAGTAGCACCAGAGCCGCCTCGAGGTTCCTAGTGTATGTCGCCATATGTAGTGGAGTACGTAGATCGTCCTGTCGGCAATTTATATCCGCGCCATGATTGAGTAAGATCTCCGCGACCCGGACGCGTTTCCTGTCCAGTGCTGCAAACAACGGAAACTTGTAGCGGCCACCAATAGCATTCACATGCTCGGGGTGTTTGATGGCGAGGTGTTCAACCAAGTCGCAAAATCCACAAAGTGAGGAATAGTACAGCGGGGTAGGTGTCTCTGGGGGCAGGTCCCAAGAGGATTCCTTGTCTATGTTATATATTCCGACCCACACTTTGAAATGAGGTTTATCGCAATCAAAGAGAGACACCATCCCACCCTTCACGCGCGGTGCGACGTCCTCGAATTGGGCATGCGTAGCCCAGTGTCTAGCCGCATATTCCGCCAGAGGGAAGCGCCCGACGCTCTCTTCATCGACGTGACGATCCAAATGGAGAAGAAATCCAAGGCAGGCCTGAGCGAGGACTGTGTGCGCTGGTCCAGGCTGGATTTGATATCGAGAGAAGTCTCCGAGTGAGGATGTGAGGCGATCCGACATCAAAAACTCCTTCACGGAGAAGTGCGTAAACTGGACAACCTTAGAACCGTGGTCATCGACGACGGCGATAAGACTTGAGCACGTAGACAGCACGGCCTGTTCTTGGTCATTCGATCGCCAACCTGTGCGGTATCTCGGGATCGCTCCCTGGGCTGTATTGAACTCGAATGCAAGCACTTCTGCGAGCTCCCTGACGTGAAGTGGACGGGCGGCCACCAAGAGACACTGCAGCACACGATGGGCTTGCGTTTGGTTCACCTGGGGGATTTGACTGAGTACGCGTGCATAGGTCTCATCCAACGACTTGGGTAACTGGTCAAGGGTGTGCCGAATACTTGATGGGAGACAATGCTGCAACTCCTCTAGCTGACAGTATACCCACCGGAACCTGTATAATAGAGTATAAGGTGACTATTGCCGAGCATGGGGTGAGGTCCTTACATTCCGTCCGCTTTTTCGGACAGCACTTCGACAACCAGCTTCTTATCTCCATCCCGCCATTTCCGCATCTTCCTGTCCGAGTAAACAACGTTGCTCACGTAGTCAGAAATGTCCTTCTTTTGTCCACTCTCATCATGAAGGGAGACAGAAATATATGCAAGTGGCTCGAGAACAATTTTGATGTCGAACTCCGGGCGGCTAGTAACACATATATGCAAGTTTGGAACGTGCAGTTCGACAAGGTCCTCCAGGAAGTTAAGGACTACTGCTCGTGGGGTTGGAAATCCAGAGATATCGGGACACTCATCGAGTCCGTCAATGACAATGTAAATCGGCTGCTGTGCGGCGGCAAAGAGCATATCGTGAAAACATTTCGTCAAGACGCTGATGCTGGGCTGTTGCGCGCCCTTCCTGTGTGTGGAATAAATATGGGAAATTATCTTGCGGCAAGGATCCAAGTAGGCAGAAAGTTGGGTGAGAAGTGAGGTGAGAAATTTGCGGAGGTTTTTTTTGTCCTCGTCACGAAAATCAAAGTAAAAATATGCTAATGAGGCGTTTCCGGCATCACGCAACGATATAACGTGTTTTATGATCGCAGACCTTTAGTCAATAATGAGTTCCTGCCCCTGGGAATGATACCAAGGAAACGACAAACGAAAGAATGCTCTTTCCCGAACCCGCTACACAAACGGGGGAGATCAAGAGTTGAACAGTGAAAGATTGGAGGAACGTACGTTTTCCGTGGATCCAGAGGAGGGAACCAACTAGCTCCCATTCCTTGAATATGCCACCTTCAAAGAGCCACGCGGCAGTGCCCTCTTGGTGGATCTCGCATGCGATGTTGTAATTTGTCGACGGGTCCGGAGAAGAGACCCATTTTCGAATGTGCTGTTCTATCTGGTCCCCTGGAGAAAAGTTTTAGTCTGCACGACGGAATAATTGGAGGTGGCAGACCACGAACATTTTATTTCGCCCACATCATCTTTTATTTCGTCCAAGTCGTTTGTTATTTCGTCCAGGTTGACCTTTATTTCGCCCACGTTAACCGCTATATGTTGCACAGCCTCGTTGACCTTCTTGGTACCTAAGAAGACGAAAGTTCGGCGTGGCGCTTGGCGTTGCGTGGGTGACTGGTCAATGGGGTTGCGTACCATCTTTGAGCTCACTCATGGCCTTCAAAACCTGAGCTATCGCCATCCGAACTTCCTCCTGAGTCAAGCTATCGAGTCTCTTCAGGGCGTCCTCAATATCCGTCCTTCCAACTAGTTTATTAAAATACGTCCCTGTTAGATGCAAGAGCGGTCAAATGATAGTTAAGTATATCTTGCAGAAATAACTTACCTATCCGACATTGTTGCATCTCCTTCATCGCGATGGAGAGTGTATTGAGGACCTCAGCCACGATTTTCACAAGTATCTCTACCATATCATTGGTCGGTGAGATCTGGGTATGGACCCCAAGGCGCTTGAGGAAGAATTGAATGCGCTGAAAGAGGTCGACGAGCGCATCGTGGCTCGCTCTGACATCCTTTGCTGCCTGTAAAATATCAGTATAAATGGTCGACACAATGGAAAGACCGATGAACGAACAGCGAGGAGGACGCCGATTCCGGTAAAGACTACTTTTGCAGAAGGAAGCGCCTGCACAACGATGAATGGACCCCAGGTCATCACTGAATGATTTCCTGAAACGACGTACCATACCAATGTTGAGACGCGACTAATTCAAGTCACATGTCTCGTGGGATATGATTGAGTCATCCCATATACTAAATACGGTATCTGTCCCTTACGGACTGATTTGGACTTGGCCGGACTCTTACGGACCGCTTTTGTTTATCTTTATTGTTAGAGTCATATATGGCTCTTATTGTTCTCTATTGTTAAGATACCGGTATTGTCTGCTTTAGGCAGCTATTGTTCTCTGCCCTCCAATGGCATTTCTCCCTCTGGCGCACAGACCACCTGTATTGTGTTTGGATCACCTGTGCGCACAGACCATTCTTAGCTAAGCGTCCTGTATAAAAGGACTGCTGTTTTCGCCTCTACACTTCAGAGTTTACTTCCCCTCTGAAGTGTAAGTCCCTTTATCATTACTTCTCTTATTTTACCTTTACTCATGAGACGTTCCTTTATAGTAACTTGTCTCTACTAGGTATGCAGTTGTAATAGGGTTTACTTCCCCTCTGAAGTTAACTTGTCTCTACTAGCTCCTTGCTATTAACCCCACTTGTTAGTTCTGTGCTTCAACAACCAACACCCTCGCCAAGTGTCCTGGAAATCATGTAGGGGATATGCACCGATGAATCGATCCATTTCATCAACCTCTTACGGCTGCCCCTAAACTTGTCAAATGCCTCGGCTTGATGTTTAATTATGTCCAAGACGGCCTTGATGGATTCACAGCTTTGCAGTTCCTTGGCGAGCCAGTTGTTTAAAAGGTCGTTCCCGGTCTTTTGCATGTACTCGCTCAAGGCGGCATTGAGAATCAATTTGAATTGTAAAGATGACTCGGGTGTTTCGGGAGGTGAAGACATGGTACTAGTCAAAGTACTAGTAATAGTTCGTCAGTGAAGGGGACAGGCTAGCAAGAGTTCCAGTGAGTGAGCAAGTTGCGGGAGAATCACGATTGCCTCGTGTACGAGAGATAGCCGCCGGGGTAGTGCCAGTGATAAGTAGGACTGATGAGGTTAGCACTCGACCCCTTGCTCGACCCTACGCCTCTCGATGAGCGCACATTATCATCGAAACCAAGCATTTAGCGGTGGACAGAAGAATTCGTCCGACCTGACCAATTAGTTTACATGTGGTGTCAATTGAAAATCGATACAAGTTGAATGTGATAGGAGCACAGAGAAAAGAGGGTACGAAACCCGGAAACACGGACAGACGCAGACAGAAATTAGTTAGCGCGAGACCTTGGACAAGAACCTGAAACATGTCCCCTTCCCGTAATCGATCCAATTTCATAGTAGGATGGGTAGAGAAATGTTCATTGCAGAGGGCCGGAGAAATACATGATGGCAGTTGCTGCGTAGTTGTACTGTTGTAATGGACTTGCAAATGGATTTGAAAAAAAAAAAAACGACCCAAATTACATGCTAATAATCGAATAGTCCATTGTCAAACCCTAGTGAGGACATAAGTAGTCCCCACATTACTAAAAGGGTTAGCTTGCACACAAGAGACTGTGAGGGTCCGAATCCCTGGGGAGTCTGAAGACTGAGTATTATGAGACAGATGAGAAATTAAAGGAGGGATAGAAGGCGCCCTGCGAAGGAGGAAGAGGAAGCAGGCAAGGCCGTAACCAGGATCCAAAAGGAGGTGCGTTGCGAAGTGCCAACGAGATAGTGAGCGGAAACGGGCAGTAGTGAGGAGTTCTGGCGACAGCGCGGAAGCACAGGAACCTCGAGGGTCTTCCGCATCGTTGGAAGTTCAGTCTCATGACTCGGTTCGACTACCTGGATGCCTTGAGATGTGGTCCCGGTAGGTCTTGCTGTGAGTGTGCATACCTTCCCTTACATGCCGTTCGTGAAATACGGGGAGAATAACTCCCACTTGAGGTGAGCTGCTCTTCCAAGGATGTCTAGAATGTCCATGCCATTCCTTGCATACATGCTGGCTGCGCTAGAGCACAGTCCAGAAAGGTCGTGCGTGATGCGTATGTTAGTCTGCAACAGCGCGTGCATTGCCGCATTGCGCCGTCCCGCTGCCAACGAAAAAATGTCAGCCCGTCAGTCAGGCCGCTACTGGCGCTGGTTCCACGCGCTCGCCTTATACTCCAGACAATGGG
>JAKELL010000568.1:0-24276 GCA_021524915.1 Lactarius akahatsu | reverse complement strand
CATCTTTTCCTGCGTCGTCATACCTGTCCCCGCCCCCCGTCGCCGACTCCAGACACAGTACCAGTCGAAGATGACTGGTACTACACCAGCGACTAGTCGAAGCCGTGGCGACTTCGAATCTGACGGGGGGGTAATGTTACGATTCTCGTCTTTCTGTACAATAGGTCTTATCTGCTTATCTGCCTTATCTCGCGTTCGCGTGTACGTTTATCCATGTTCCGCTTCGATTCGGTCCTCGCCTCTTATCTCGCACCAACCCCATGACCGCAGGGAAGCCAGGGCTGTGACTTCCAGGGCCCGCTGACGTCATTGGAGCCCGCGTGCCCCCGCGGGATTCCCTTGTACCTTTTACGGACTTCCCCTTTACACTTCCTTATTAGCTCGCTGGGGCCAGTACCTCAGGATCGCGTCATATGTTTGTACTTCACAAACAACCTGTACTAGTATATAAGTTACGCTCTACCTAGCTTGTACGGTAGACTTGACTTCTTGTGTAATACCACAATCGTCTTTGCCTCACGAACGACTTTGACTCGCCGTTGCGCTTGAGTCCCTCTTCGCTCGCCTTTTCGCTTGAGCCTCGAACTTCCGCTAATATCCTTGTGTCCCTGGGAGACCAAGTGATACTTGTTCACCACCGAACTGAACCTTAGCCGGTTCACGCCTAGCCGATCCCGTTGACTTACCGAAGTACACGTCGTACTTAACGCCCCTGTGGTGGCGTTACATTTTACAACCTAAGCATTTCCTCAATGCCACCCAAGCACACTTCCGCCCAGAAGTGGACTCCCTAGGGAATCGCATAAGACTCGTGTCCATTCAAGAAGCAGAAGTCATAGAGGGTCTTAAAAGTCTACAAAAGACCACTCCAAAAGCTCTCATGGATGGAGTAGCGATGTGGGAGGAAGATGACAGCCTAGTTTACCATAGGGGGAAACTGTATGTTCCCAATGACTGGACTCTAAGACGAGACGTGGTTAAGTCTTGCCACGACTCCACCACCACTGGTCACCCTGGTAAGAATGGCACTATCAAGCTAGTTAGTCGCTACTATTGGTGGCCACACATGGCAGGCTTCATAAGCTCATATGTAGAAGGATGCAATCGATGCCAAAGATACCACAAAGATCTCCACCCCAAAGCCATAATTCAGCCACAAGAAGTACCCGAGGGGCCATGGCAGATAGTCAGGGTCGATCTAATCGGCCCCCTGCCTGTGTCACGTGGAAAGGATATGATCCTTAACATAGTGGATCATTATACGAAACAGATCCATCTATTTCCAGTGACCTCTCAAACCACAGCTGACGGGGTAGCATCCATCTACTTCGAGCAAGTCTTCCCCTTGCACGGGATCCCCAAGAAAATCATCAGTGATAGGGGACCCCAGTTTGCTGCAAGGAGCATGTGGGCACTGTATAAGCGACTAGGGATAGACGCAGGTCTTACTACTGCCTATCACCCTCAAGCTAATGGACAGGTAGAGTGCAAAAATCAGGAAGTAGAAGTATACTTGCGCTTGTTCATTAGTAAGAGGCAGGATGATTGGGCAGACCTGCTCTCTACAGCGGAATTCGTGATCAATAGTAGGCTCAACTCAGCTATGGGGCACACCCCCTTCGAGCTACTATACGGCTATACCCCCGACTTCACTATTCCCGCTGGTAGACCCACTGGTATCCCGACACTCGATAAGCGTCTCCAACACCTAGTTTCCTCAAGAAAGGATGCAGAGGCAGCTCTACACCTAAGTAAAAGGCGAATGCAAACAGACATTGAACAGAGACATAAGCCATACATCTTCAACGTCAGGGATAAAGTCTGGTTGCAAGCCAAGCAGATAAAGATACACCAGCAGTCATCCAAACTGGGCCCTAAACAGCTAGGCCCATTTGAAGTCACTGAAGTTAAAAGTGACGTCGACTACAAGCTTGCACTCCCCCCTGCATTACGGATCCATGATGTATTTCATGTAGACCGCCTCTCCCCTTACAAGGGAAACGAAGTCAATGGGCTTATGCCACCGCCACCCGAACCCATCACAGTCGAAGGGGAAGAAGAGTACGAAGTCGACCACATAAGGGATTCTAAAATCTTTGGTCGTACTCTTAAGTACCTAGTTCGCTGGAAGGGCTACGGTGAAGCAGCCAATGGATAGTGGTGGCTTATATAATTGATACCCCCAGCCGATGGTGAGAATCTTTTATCGTTCATACTCAGCCGACGTCGGCCGACGTCGGAGACTCCCACATGATTGATACTCCAGCCGGCGCCGGCTGGGAGCGGGGGGTCCGCTTTGCGATGATAAGTCTGCAACAGTGAATATATAATACTAGGTAGTACACCTGAGTGACAGGGAACAAAGAAAATAGAGATATACCAAAGGGGATTGCTGAATGGATGTGAGAGGGATTCATCAATGGTGCAACAAGTGCAGGGTGTCTGAGGAGATTGGATAACTTTGTGGCGAGTACTTAGTGTCTGAAGAGATCAACATCAGAATGCATCGAAGCATGGACCTCCCGACCATCTCCTATGGGTGACATGTCCAACCAATTAAATATCTATCTGAGTTCAAAGATGCATCTAAGTGCGGACATCCCGACCATCTTCTATGTGTGACATGTCCAACCAATTAATTACACCTTGTATTGATGGGTATCTTTATGAGTTCAGGGTGCCTATCATGAACAGGTGCTCCAATAGTATAGCCATGTATATATTTCTATTTATCTGAAGAGATCAAAGATGCATCCAAGTGCGGACCTCCCGACCATCTTGAGTGGGTGACATGTCCAACCAGTCAATACACTTCCTTGAATTGACTGGGCATCCAGATGCATTCAGGGGACCTATATCAATACTCTCTCTGCATAGCCACATTCAAAAAGAATAGTATATGAACACATCCTGGACCAGCACAGATACCCTATTGCTCATAAATGGATAAGATATCTAACTGGCAAATATGTCTCGCATCAGTTGGTATCCATATGCATGAGCTATTATTGTAAACATAGACGGACACTCCATCAGCATAGCCATGGACACATTTCTATCTATCTGTTCTGGGTCCAGATGTCTGGATGAATTTTAGTAGCACCCCTACCAGTGTCCATATTCCTATAGAATGGTTAGAATCCTGAGAATGGGTGTATTTAAAACCACTTACCTGACCTTCTCTGACACCTTGACAGTTCGTTTTGCTTCCTCAAGAACTTCCTTCCCTTTCCCTACACGAAGTGGATGGCCAACCTGCATCCCTTGCCATCGCACCTGAGGTCGTGACGGGCTGGCCATGTCTGGAATGGTGATGAATGAGTTGGCAGTGTAGGTGTGATGTGGATGAGATGCAGACCTGGTGATGATGATCTATTCATACTCACATCTTCGTTTCCAGTAGAGGCAGAGCCTCTGTCGTCATCTACATACAATATTATCACTTGGATCAGTTGAGGGGGACATAATAACAATCACATGTACCAGAACAGGCTTCATCATACACATGAGACATATGCAGGGGTGGAGAGCCCATAGCCATGTCATTCTCGGGTGGATCATCATCAGAATCATCAGACTTGGTGGGATCAGTCTTTTCAGATGAATCATCATCACTGGAGTCTTCTGAAGGCTCAACAGAACCAGTCTTATCATCCTCCTGATCCGAGTCCTGACTATTTGGAAGAACAAAATACTCTTCATCAGATCCTTGTGATTGCAGTGTTCTAGCGTTTCGGACACTCCGCTGATGCCTCGGGGGATCCTCGATATTGTCAAAGAGTGGGGAGGTCGGCACCCACATTAGGGGACCAATTCCTCGATCTTGTCTGTGCCTCCAGTGGTCCAGAATACGGAAGACCTCTCCAATCTGGATCTTGGATGGGTCCTTCCACTCAAAGCGATCTGGAGTGCATTCATCAATAATCCAGGACGATGGGTCCTTCACCAAGGCTCCCCATGGAATGATCAGCTTGGGCTTTCTGGTGACATATCCTAAGTCACATGTATCATATGTTGCTGCACAGTGATTGAGAGAAAGGCTTACGGATATGGGCGGTGCAATAATCCCTGAGCAATGACTGAACCACCTTGGCTTTATATCCATCAGACATAGCAACTGTGGGAAGTTCGGGGCATCCGTCTCTATCACATATAATAGGGATTGGGGTTTTGATTGTCCTTGAGAGGTCCTTTTTTGGAGTATCAACAATCTCTGGAATTTACATGAATGATATTCAATCATTTGACAAGAAGCTTGCCAAACCTTTTGCAAAGCACTTCTTTCCAAACTGAGTCCACTGCTCCCAGAGGGCAGCACTCTTCCAGTCTGTGCAGAATGTCCTAAAGTCCTTTCCATCCTGCAACACACTGCTGACATCATTACTGGAATCAGGTTGCACCAATCCACAGTCAGCTAGTAATATTAATGCATCTTTGGATGGCTTACAAGCCAACCTTGAGGTTGTTGTCTTCGCCCTCATATGCTGTGAGAACAATGGAACGAATACCACATGTCCTATAGAGTTGACTTTGAAAGTCTTGGATGATCCGCTCACGCATAGAAGATGCCATTCTGTATAGGATGCATGAGGGAAATTGATCAGAGGTGATGCTTGTTCCCATACCTGGACTGAATGTGCTTTGGTGGTGTCTTCTCTGACCATTCCTTGGCAGCATTCACATACTCCTCTTGATCCTCAGCAGATAGTTCATTCCATAAAGCAGTAGTTGCGTCTTGAAGGGCCCCCAAGAAACCAGAGTGTCCTGGTTCTGTCCCAGACACATCCTTTGCAAGCTCCAAGACCTCATCACGGTGCAGGTGATAGAAAGCATTCCTGGCAGACCATTTGCGAGTGAACTTGATGTATTCACGCCTGGGGCGGACATAGTGGTTATAAAACCATTTCTGAATTCTCTGAAATGTAGAAGAAGCAATATATTCTTTGCTGTCAAATTTAAATGGAGCCTACCTTAGTGGCGACCTTCTTATCAAATTGTGCACTTGTAGGGCGAAGCAGATACAGCTGAGCCATGGCTTTCTCAATTATCCTAGTGCGAAGACTCGTATCGGCAGCTTGGAAGTCTTGGAGATATTCCTGTAATATATCTGCGTCTCGAGGAGTAATGGAAAAGCCTGGGTCAGTAGACAGCTCTCTCTGGCTCTGTGATACCTCGGACTCTCCGCCATTGTCAGAGTTGCTGGTGTCGTCCATCTGCATGGTATAGAGATGTACGCAAGGGTGGTAAGAAGACTGGAAATGAGTGGACAATTATACTGAGTGTGCTGGTACCTAAATACTACATTCCAGTAGCATTGTAATGTCAGATTAGAAAGCACGCCCATACATTCCATGTCTCGGGATACCCTGAGGATTAAACAGGTATACACATGTAGATATGTGTGGAGAGATGATGTGACAAGCCTAGATGGGTGTACAGTGTGTATCCGATTGATAGATGCAAAACAGATGGGAGATATATGTCTCATACTTGGATCGTGCTTTGAGAGTGGACCCCCTGATCTTGATGAATCATGTCATAGATATCTACACAGAGAACAATGTATCCACTATCATGAAACATATACTGCACACATTGCATTGCCGATACGGATAGGATGTACAGAACACCACATGTTTCATGCTTGGCTACATATGACTGTGTATCACGTGCGGACCTCCCGAACATGATAGATAATGTCATGCATGTCTACACAGAGTGTACAAGATAAATACCATCATGAAACATACACTGCACAATGGATGGCTGATACGGATAGATCACCACATGTCTCATGCGTAGCTACATATGATTGTACATCACGTGCGGACCTCCCGAACATGATAAATGATGTCGTAGATGTCTACACAGAGTGTACAAGATATATACCATCATGAATAATACAGTGCACAATGGATGGCCGTACAGAGTACTACATGTTTCATGCTGTGTTATTTATGATTGCGCATCGAGTGCGGACCTCCTGATCACGATTGATGATGTCATACATATCTATACAGAGTATAACATATATACCGTCATGAAATATACACTGTACAATCGATTGGCTGATACAAATATGATGTACAGAATTCCACATGTCTCATGCTTTGCTACATATGATTATGCATCGCGAGCGGACCTCCCGATCGTGGTGGATTATGTCATTGATATCTACACGAAGCACACCATATATACAGCTACGATGCAAATGGCTACGATGCAAACACTACACACAATAGACGAAGGATATGGATACGACTGGCATGAGATATAGACTTAGGGGGAATATGGGACATCTCCTTTATGCGGGCGGATGGGTATCAATGTCTTAGGTAATGTCGGGCACCCCGAACTCGGAGATAAATGAGGCCACAACTTGTTATAACGTTTTGAACACATACAGGCAGAATACAGTACATGGGGGCGCTATGGACTTTCACTTCTCTTTGCGAATAGATCCTTCCCTTCCAAATACTTACCCATGCTCTCTAGATCAATCAGTGCCCTGTAGATGCCATCGTCGAACTGTTGGAGCCGACCCCGCAGATTTCTCAGGTCATCCCATGCACCTGTGAGGATCAGCTTGCATCGCTCAATTCGGGACTCCACACTGCCTAGATCGTCAGGCATGGGGGACGCAGGGAGGGTGACACCTAGAGGGTGGAAAATGCGTGAGGGGGCTGAACGAGAAGGCCGTGCACGAGGGGCGGAGTGCCCGACTTTCTTAACATATCGTAGAGTTCAATTGAGTGGTCGCAGAAGTATGATAGATGCGTACCTTGCGTTTCGGAGTGCCCTCCTCAGAGCTAATGGGGACAGGGCCTATGCCACTACCTCCGTCGTCAACGTCCATGGTATCGGGTATCTAGAAGTATGATAATATGTGTCAATCGAAGAATTGATAAAAGTTGACATGACATACACTCAAAGCAAGAGATGAAGTTGTGGCATCTGTGGAGGGCGTCTCAGTGGGTTGGTCATCCACAGATATTATCTCTCGATGATCCGTGGGGGCCTCCGAAACCTCAGGGGGGTTGTGGGCGATCCTCTGCGAAGATGGGATACGATCCATGAAGCTGCCAAGTGGGGATGGGGAGCGCCTCTTCCTGCGCTTAGTCTCTTCCTACCAGTGTGCAAATATATATCAGAGTATCATTCCAGTGGCACAAATGATTACTCACACGTGGGTTATCTGCAGGACGAGACACAGATGGAATGTGTACAACTGGTGAGGGCATCCTAGACAGGAAATTGATGGCATCGGACCCCCCCGTAACTGCAGGCTGTTGTTGGAGTGGCGGGCCCATAGGCTGTGGCTGGGGAGACGGCTGCTGCGATGGCGGGGTTCCCACAGCTGCACGGGACTGTGAATGGGAGCGACGAGAGATATCGGACATATATGACGATGGTCTGTGTGGGTGCTCACAGTTGTTTCCAGTGTAAATATATATACAGAGAGGCACTCCACACATTCCGATTGAGTCCATTCAGCTCTAACAGATCCTGGCTACCATTAACATCGATTGCTATCCGAATACGAATGTGTTCGATCTGAGTGAATCACATGCCTTATTCCCACATCCATAGATCGATAATCAGTAGTGGGGCTCCCAACACGTTTCAGAGTCAGTTCTGTGATATTCTTCACCCTCAAACACCATGGTTAGAAAACCCGCATCTGAGTTGACTGCCAATGAGACATCGCTGCTTGTCATAGCAGCCAGGCTGATGTCTGCTACGAAACGCGTAGAGGACACCCCGACAACTTCCGAAGAACTGAAATACATGGATGCGAGGATTGACGAAGAGATTGTGAGTCGACTTAATACCATATATTCCCATGTAATGTGTGTAATCGTATGCTATTCAGGTAGCAATACAGAAGATATTTGACACCTTTAAGTCTGGCTCCAAGATGCCGCGGGTCCATCCAATCATCCAGGCTGTTGGAGCAGAGTGGAAGACTGCCAGTGACGCGAAGCGCAGATTCAACTGGACTGTGCTCACAACTTCATACATTACCCAGCTGTGTGAAACCGTTCGGAAGGAACACCCAGAGTGGCATGCGTCGCTCTCATCACTTACACTCGACTCATATCTGGATGGTCTTCATCCCACGAGGCTGTGGTGGCTCGAGGGGCACCCCGCAGCGCAGAAGACCTCAGACGGTGTGTTCCAGTTATCGCATCAACTTATGGTCATTCTCATTCACATCGTTGTGTTCAGATGATATGCCACCAGATCCACCAACTGCAGTGGTCATTCCAGGCCCTGCTTCTCCCCATCCTCCTTCACCACCCGCTCATTCACACAATACACGTGGCAAGGGGAAGCGTGCCGTAAATGCACAGGTTGCGGACCTCCCCTCTGCCCCATCCAAACCCCCGTATGCACTGAGAGGCACTAAGCGCCGTGCTGATCCGGACAATCCCGAGGGGGAGTCCGATAGCACAACCCCCCAGAAATCCGATCTCCCACGGGTTGAAGTGGCGCAAGCGTCCCCCCCCCGACCCACTCAACGGCAGCGCACCGAAGCTTCTGCGACCATCGCATATGAACAGGTGAGTGTTCTCAGCTTATTGTTTTGCATCTGATGTACACTAATATATTGATTATAGGACCGGTGTGGCCCATGTGCACTGGCCAACGAAGTGGAGTGCCGGGCTCAGTCAAATTCGCGCTCATTTTCGTGTGTGCGCTGTGCATCGAAGCACAAGGTATGTGACAACCCAGCTCCATCATGGTCCATCCCTCTGCGTCGTGCGATGGAGTCGCGGTCTAGTGGCGCGGGGTCCCCTGGTATGTCCGGCACTTCCAGATCACGCACACACACAGCTAAATGCCGACCCGACTTCTGTAGCCATGTGGGAAGCCCGGCTCGACGCTCGGCTCGACGCACAGGAGCAGAGAATGGAGGCGATGGATGCAGTGAACCGGGACAATAATGAGAAACTCGCTCGCATTCTGTTGGAGCTCCAGAACACGCGCCAAGACTCACACGACACGCGCCTCATGATCAGCAGACTGCTAAACAACCAGGGAGTCGATGTGCTGTCGATCCCTGGCGTTGGGGCCACCCCATACAATCGCCGCTCCGCATCCCCCATGACCTCAACATCCTCCGTTGGAGCCCAGATGTCTGGGCTTGGGATTTCTGATGCTCGTTCCACTTCTTCCTTCTCTAGTATGCCTTCGGATCGCCGTCGCCAACCATCTGGTGAGTGATCATATTATCTCAACTTGAGTCTCACTCTGATTCACACACAGGGGGAAGCGTTGCTTCTGGAGGACGTGGTGGCTCAGTGGGACGTGCGGCCTCAGTGGGACGTCTGACACCATCTGGAGTGTCGGGCAGATCGTCCTCGGCTGGTGCTGTGGCCTAACATGTACTTGAAACGTTGTATGTGGTCTGAACATTCTCTGTTTGATATGCACACTGTAACTACGTTGTGGGGCCCTCCGAATACATGAGGGTCAATATTCCCAATGTTGTCGCGCTGTGAGATGCTATCTAGATACACTGCGATCCAAAAATGGATAATCTATTGTATCGACATGTGTTTATTGTTTATGCATGAAACGCGGTGACACAGGGACCATCAATATCCATATGTGTATCAATATATCGGGCGGTCCGGTGGATCGGACGTACCATGTGGTCCAGCCACGGACATCAAATAGTCTAAGGTGTACAATCGATATGTGACCAATGCATGAAATGGGATGAATCCATTTGGGACTTCCCGACGTGTTGAAGATGTTAGTTGATATATTGGGCAGTCCAATGAATTCGACGCACTTGATGATGTGCTCTAGAACTCCATTGCGTCACCATATGATCCAACGCGTCACCATATGATTCAGCCACAGACTTCAGACACCTTAATTGAGACACATGTGTGACACAACGGTTCAGGGTCCCTGTTTCAATGGTAGCGGATATGGTCATGTGATGTGTCGGGAGGTCCGTTGTATCAGAAACACCAGATATCTGTACCGTTACAATCGCCTATGGGTTTATCATGGATTTTCTATGGCTGAGACACACCTGATATGCCCAGTGCTACATGTTACACGTTACATGTCTTTGACGCATGTGGTGACATTGTTCAGTGCTTCCATTTATGGGGGATATCCACGTGACCTGTCGGGGAGTCCGGTGCATCAGAAACACCAGCTATCTGCGCTGTTCCAATCATTCACAGGTCTACCCATGGTTGAGACACACCTGATATGCCCAGTGCTACGCGCCACACGTTACATGTCTTTGACACATGTGGTGTAATCGTTCAGTGCTTCTGCTTCAATGTGAGTGGGAGATGGCCACACGACATGTCGGGCTGTCCGGTGCATCAGAACTAAATGCCATGCACAATGCATGATAACCATGCTCTGCATCTTGTAGATTGCTGAAAGGCTATTTATACCATGAACCAGGTGTGCACTACACCGTACAACATGCAGTCATCTACATCAAAGGGTAAACGTGTACCCTCTACCTCACTCACTTCCTCAAGCCATGCACCCATCCCTATGGAACCAGGCACTCATACAAGGAATAGGGGCAGCCCCCATCGGAAGCATAAGCGGACTCCCCGGCCCTACTCCAAACATCCACCCACCATGTTTTCCGATCCCATAGACAGCTCTGATGCACAGTCCTTCGATGAAGACGATATGTATGGGTCAGATTCCAATGTTGAAACCATCAGTCTGAAACCAGACTCCATGGAACCATTTTCCAGTCAAGCAAGCTCAACCAATGAGGGTGTGGTATGTACCTGACCACATTAAACCATTCAATTTATCTGATGTCTCAAGGAGGAGGCAGGACTCATATCTGAGATGGAGGAATTGTGCACAGATCTTAGGGAGGTCCACCTTATGGTAAGGGCACTATGTGAAACAGAGGGAATCGATGTATCAGACATCAGTCAAGTGAGAAGTGAAACACAAAATGGCCAGTATCAAGGACATTCCCCTCACACATCAGGGATGTCATTAGGATCAAAATGTGATGGTGGAAATAGTGATATAGAGGAGTCCTCATCGTTGTAATCTGTTCAATGTTTTAGACATGGTTTCAGATTATAATTGCTGCAAGCAATGCATAGAATATCTAAGGTGGTCCAAGTGAATTTAATAAGGGAGAGGATTCATATCACTCCAACCACTTTTGTCCACATCCTCCTCACTTCATAACCATCTGTTATAATGCCTCGAAAGAATAACTTTTCCATTCCTATGGGAGATGTTACTGAGGTCGTCTCTAAAACAACAAAATCTAAGCGGGGACTCCGAACCACCGTTAAGGAGGTCCCATTCCGTTCTTCCACGCAGACACAGTCAGGCCAGGCTTCACACCAAGCCAAGGTGGTTGAAGCACAGTCTACTCATCCAACCCAGGCGATGCATGAATCAGACACCCTTCAACTCATAGAACCATATGAAACCGATGTGCATGACATTCAAGCTGAGGACACACAACCCCAATTAAATGTATGTGACAGAAATGCCTTTCATTCTCAACCCTCAGATCATCTGTAGACACCTATGGGCCAATGGATAGACATCCGGAGCAGATATCTCTACTTGTTATTAGAGATGGAGGGTCTGACGAGGGCCCCGAAGTGCTCCATGTGCACCAGTCCGATGCAAATCAAGTGCTCTGATTGTATTGGAGGCAATTACTTTTGCAAGTGCTGTTGTCTTCAAACCCACATGCGGTCCCCATTCCACTGGATGTCCCGCTGGACTGGTGCACACTTTGCACCAATATCATTAAGGTCACTCGGATTTAAGCTCTGTCTTGGGCATGATGGAAAGCCATGTCCACTTACAGTTGAGGTACAAATGAATCATATATATGCATTGCCACATGTACTAATCTATAGTTAGGGTGTCCAAGCAGCAAAGGAGGTACAGCCAGTCAAGCGGAGACCCCGACGCAATCAGTCTGCATCACTGATATCTGTCGAGGAGGAGCATGCCCCTTTGTCAGGAGATCTGCACCTACATCTATCACAAGAGTTTGAAGATATGCATGCCATCTCTGACACACTGTTCGACTCTGCTGGTGATGTGTTGGATCCATCTGGAGGACACACACGACGTACTCGGACTGCACAGTCGGGGAATCCGCTGATCACAATGGTCAATCAAACAGGTGTCTTTGAGATGGAAGTTCTCTTCTGTGTATGCCCCAATGCTGGCACCAATGATGAGCAACTGCTCCAAGCTGGAATCTTTCCTTCAACCTTTAGACATATTGAGACTGCATTTACCTTCTCAGTCCTGGATGACTTCTTGGCCGATAACCTGGAGTGCAAGACAACTGCACAACAGTACTATTCAAAGCTGCAAAGCATTACAAATCGGATGTTCCCTGACAATGTACCAGTATGTTACAATGCTATCCCTTAACTGTGAATGATGTTGCTGAAAGAGATATACAGAATCTCTACAAGCAACTCCTGAGGGCATCTCGTCAATGGCGTGATTTAAAGAACAGGATTCAGAGTGGTCTGGGACATCAGCCAGACGGGGACTCCACCATTGATGGATCCATGGCCATATTCTGTCCTGCTTGTCCACAGCCAGGTATCAATCTACCCGAAAATTGGAAGGAGAGATATCATGATGACCCGTATGCATTCATGTACAAGTCAGATATTTCATTACTGACATTCTCAAAGGAATCAGCTAATTCGAACATTTATAATGGATGGCAACTTCTCAGCAGAGCACATGAGGTGTAGAACTGGGGATGCGGACCTCCCGCTGTCTGCAGGGATGGCCTTCATGGCGAATCCAAATTCATACAAGGCTCACCTCCATAGTGGGCAAGAGATTGTCCAGGTATGTGGCATACCATTACTAGGTCCTAGTAACTTATATTCCCATAGCCCAGCACATGCAACACATACAGAGCCATTGAACAGGCCAATTCAAGTCGCCCTCATCTTGATGTTACAGGCATCGGAGCAACCGCCTGCTGTCATGGATTCTTTGTCCCTACATCTGTAGTTGATTTCCAGAAGGGAGAGAGGTATGTCCAATGTTTTAAACACTCTATGTGTGCATATAACATTGCTATTATGCTAGGCAAATCAATATGGACTATAGCCTTTGCAAGGCCCTCTCATACAACATGGAGGACATCCCGGTGGCCTTGGTCATGTATGACATCATGTGTCAGTATGGGGTTCACTTTCAAGAGCGGGTGGAAAGGAGCCCAGAGTTGTCTCTGTCTAGCTCTTTGCAACTTCGGACTGGCATTGGCCTCTTTCATATCCATGGTCATCAAGATTCATGCTTACCCCGCTTTTCCCCAAGCTATATCCCTGGAGCGAAACAGGTGGATGGGGAGATCATTGAGACATTGTGGGCACCACTCAATAACATCTCACGGAGTATCCGTGGGATGTCCCTCGCCCATCGCCAGGAGGTATTGGATGCACATATGAACCATTCTAATTGGAAGAAGATGGTCCGCATTGGTCTGTCACATTCATGTCTATGATGCTCTTGATTCTCATATGATTCTCCATGTTCCAGTTCCATCACTTCTAAAGCGGTGGAAGCGTATGGAAACTGGCATAGACCTCAGTGCTGAGACATTAAATGCTCTCAATACACGCCTCAGGACGAAAACCAAGCGGTGGCTTGCAGCAGAGAAACATGCCCAGTCAAAGAGGCATGAAGACCCTACTCTGATGGACATCTATGATACAGTAATATCCAAAGGTATTGGGATCTGATATATCTGATCTGTTTTATGCTAATGAATATCTTTAGCTCCATCTCGTGCAGAAATACAGCAACAGCTCATTTCAGATGAAAGTGGAGATATTACTACCCATGGGCAAACCTCATGGATCGCATGTGGGATTAAAATTCAGGAGTTGCAGTGAGTCCAATCAATGACCCATATCATTGTTAACTAACAGCCTGTAAAGACTGGCCATCAGATATCAACTCCGAGCACATGGTCTGAGGGTCACCACAGAGGAGGCTCAAATCATTGAAAATAAGCGGAGTCGCCTCCAGAAGCTCATTGATATGTTTGAGCATCAGGGTGATTCTTTCCTCCTCCACCAGCAACCCTCAGATGATTCCCCGATATCACTATTGGGTGATTATGATGAGTATGACCATGTGGATGATCTCGGGGTCCCCGGAGAGACAGATGACAATCATTTGGGCCATGCTTCCCATCGTCGTACTCCTCAAGCATTGGATGGATCTGGGATGGACGGGCTCAATCCTGAGGATGCTCCAATCCTTCTCCCCTCATCCCTTGGATGGGAATGGTGTATTAGGCATGGTGCTCAATCTCTCGCTGGAAAGGAGGTACAGCTACGCCATGCTCAAGCTAGTGAATCCATTCATAGGATCCGCCTTGCCCTTGGATTCAAATCGGCTCTGTTCCGCACTCATGTCCGACCTGCCCATACACAGCAGACAAAGACCCGTGCTTGGAATGCCATACACAGTGTGGATACTAATGTCCATGAGCATGCACGCATATACAGCATGGCACGGGATGCATACCACAAGATCCAACAGGCATCAGTGAATCTACCGGACCTCCCGAAACTACGTGCAGAGGACCTCCATGTAGCCACCTTGGTCCTTGGATCAGAGCCAGTAGGACAGCGTAACAGGCAAAAGTCCTGGATATGGGGGTTCGGTCACACTGTTGAAGATGATGGAACATGGATGGATGATTGTAGGTTCTCATATTCTTCAGTGCATCCATTGATGTGCTCACATATGTAACAGTTGAAAGGGTTCACTGGCTGCGTGCAAAGGCACAGTTTGAACGATGGTTAGAAGAGCAGCACAGCATCCATAACGAAGCTGAATGGGTCCCTGCATATTTCCATGCCAAGGCAGAGATATGGAAGACACTCATGACCATTGCTACACAGGGGTCGCTTAAAGGGCACCAAGCATATGCGTCATACCAGATGCATGCATGGGAGGAACTTTCCAGAAGCTCAAGGAAGGCCCTTACTCCGATTACAGATGCTCCATTAAAGCATTGTAAAATCAAGTCGATCCACTTGTCTTAGCATATTCCCCTTATTGTACATATACATGAATATCAGTTCACTTCAATGTTTTAATGATGAATCAAATAGAATGGCCTTTCTTGAGGTGTACTAGCAGGTTGGACATCCGTCCCCTTCATGAGGGACAGGATATCCACACTTGGGTACATTCGTATGCATATTCAGATGGATAACCGTGTGTACATGGCAACACTGATGGAGTGTCTGTCTGTGTGAGACGCATAGGCCCTCTGAACCCTTGTGGACTCCCATCAATGCTGGTTGGATATGTCACCCATTCAAGATGGTCGGGAGGTCCGCGCTTGGATGCAATCCTTTGATCTCCTCAGACAGATAGAAATATATACATGGCTACACTAATAGAGCGCCTGTCAATGTTAGGTCCCCTGAACGCATCATGGATACCCTGTCAATACAAGGTGACTTTAACTGGTTGGACATGTCACCTATGAAAGGTGGTCGGGAGGTCCGCACTTAGCCACATTCTTATGTCGATCTCTTCAAAAAGATAGAAATATATGCACGGCTACATCGACAGAGCATCCAGCTAGTATTCTAAAATCAGGTCATGGAACCGAATACCAGAAAATATGAGGTCTTAACTAGTTGGATATGTCACTGTTGTTGTATATGGATGACTCTTGATCAAATAATGTACTGATTCCCACTTCTGGCACACTAAGTACTCACTTCAAATTCATCCAAACTTCCTGGACTCCCCATAGACCTGTTATGTTGTTGATGCCAAGATTGATGCATCCCTGATTCCCCCTCACATTCATTTAGCGATACCCTTTGGTATACCCTATTTCCTATGTTCCCAATGACACATATTTGCTACAATAGGTGCTAGTTTCACTCATGTAGACTCATAATCGCAAAGCGGACCCCCCGCTCCCAGCCGGCGCCGGCTGGAGTATCAACCATGTGGGAGTCTCCGACGTCGGCCGACGTCGGCTGAGTATGAACGATAGAAGATTCTCACCGTCGGCTGGGGGTATCAATTATATAAGCCACTACTGATCATTATGTGGGTGAAGGCGAGGACACTTGGGAGCCAGCCAAAAATCTAGCGCACGCCCCGGACAAAGTCAAGGAGTTCCACTCCTCAAACCCGGGTGCACCTAGAAAAATAGCAGCTCTCATCTACGCATCCTTGCCTTGGCAAGCATCTCATTTGTACACAGAGGCCAATGCGGACGTCGACCCTTAAGAAGGGGGGTGATGTCACAGATGTGTATATTTATTTTCCTATTTTCCTATTTTTCTAAGGAAGATATAAAGGGCCAAAGTACGAGATATCGTTAGTCACATGTTGCCACCATGTGCACCTTCAAGCACGTGACCCTGGGATAGTTGCACCCTTAACGGGACAACCCAATCCAGTCACATTCCATTTATGTACGGACTTACACAATTGGTAGATAAGGAAGGAACCTTCTAGACAGTTCTAGACCACGCTTAGTAGTTTACGCTTACTCGCTGTATTAGGTTTTACTCAGCAAGATAAGGCATTGCATCAGTGCTATGACCAGTGCATCAGTCAGCACAATAGATAGCGCTATTAATAGATACGATGTGTCAGCTTCTGAGTCATGGAGTCTTACTGTACACTTAGTAATAGTGTTTAGACTCAGTTTAAGCTCAGCTCCAGTAGCGTATATAAACTCTCCTGTAGCGTCCTGAGTGGAACCAACTTGTCCTCTTGGTTCTCCACTCAGGTGCGTATTCCACTGTACTCCTTACTCTACCTCAATCCTAACTTGTCCTCTTGGTTCTCCACTCAGCTTACCACTGTGTGACACTGCGAGTTGTGCTCCTGCATAAGGATCACCTTTGACCTTGCGCACTCCACAGTGACTGTAAGTTCGGCGCATGATTTATCTCCGCGCTAGGCTTGAGTCCTGAAGACCTGACAGTTCACTCTACAACTCTTTCGCTTGAGCTTAGCATAGCAAGGTGTCATACCGCTACAGCTGGCATGTCTAAAGGCTTCTGGGAGCATGCTATGAGCACTGCGGTACACATCTACAACCACTCTCCCACCCGTTGTAAGGCCAGCCTTCGGGCTGAGCCCGAAATCATTCATATTTGCACACTCGATCACCTCGGCCACGCGGCCCTTTGTCTACGCTTCTTTCCTCTTATATGCTACCCTTTCTGTTCCTCTTTTACCTTAGCATTAGCTACAGGTTCCTCTGTATATAATCTCTTACTTCTGTGCTGAATATACTCAGCGCCCGGTCGCCCCTTGTCCCTAACTCAGTGTGTGATTGCCCCGGAAGTCAGGCCCAAACGCGGGCACTCGAAGGACAATCCCACTCTCTCTTCCCCTACTCTTGGAGGTAGATCCTCTCCGCCTTCGAACTCACCTAGGACCCTCACGTCCTTACACTGTATGCTTAAGTGGTGCACACCTTATGAGCTCTGGTACTCTGGCAAAGTACCAGATGTCTCACACTTACATGTCTTTGGATGCAAGGGGTATATGCATGTACCTGCTGATAAGCATTGCAAATTGGATGCGAAGGCCATTGAGGTCACACTTATCGGGTTTGAGCCTGAATCTAAGGGCTATAAGCTCTGGGACTGCTCAACCCACTCTGTCAAATTGTCCAGGGATGTGACATTTGATGAGAGTAGCTTCCCATCCCTGCAGGGTGTTGAGCCACACCCACAACCTTCTCAAGTGGTGTCACAACCACTACCTCCACCAGTAATTGCTGTACCTAGCACATTGGCATTACCACCACAGTGCATTCCCTCCCCTGCACACTCCAGCAGTAGTGAGGAAGAGGATGTTGAAGAACTCCTAGACCCAAAACAAGAGCATCCACACACGCCACCACCACCACCTGCACTGCCCACTCTACCCACCACACCAAAGTGTGAGCAAGTTACTCCCACCTCACCACCGCCACACCAAAGTGCAATGTGCATTATGCACCATGTCCCACCTCCCTCACTGGACGTGCCAGGAGGATTTGAGGCTCATGCACAGCATAGTCAGCTGTTGCGTGAGATGGACAATGCACCAAGGTGCTCTAGCCATTTGCCTGTGCACAACCCTCACTATTACAGTGGGGACAATGTGGCACTGCATGGCAGGAGACTGGGGTATATGGAGCTGCTAGCTGCGGTGTATATTGGCAGAGATCCTGCATCTTATGCAGAGGCCATGCAGTCCGCAGATGCAGATGAGTGGACCAAGGCATGTCAGTATGAGATGGATGCACTTGCCCACAATGGCACATGGGAGTTAGTGGATCTCCCACCTTGTTACAATTTCCGCCTTGTTGTACGATATGCTCAACTTACTTTCTTATCTCATTTCACATTCGCATGTACTTTTACCCACAGTCTGCTTCGATTCGCTCCACGTCTTCTATCTCGCACCAACCCCATGACCATAGGGAAGCCGGGCTTATGACTTTTAGAGCCTGCTGACATCATTTGAGCCCCATGTGCCCCCACGGGATTCCCTTGTGCTTCTTATGGACTTCCCCTTCATGTTCCCTCATTAGCTCACTGGGGCCAGTACCCTAGGATCGCACCATGTGTTTGTACTTCACAAACACCCTGTATCAGTATATAAGTCACGTCCTACCTAGCTTGTACAGTAGACTTGACTTCTTGTGTAATACCACATCACCGTTGCCTCACGAACCTGCTTGACTCGCCATTGTGCTTGAGTCCCCTTTTTGCTTGCCCTTTGCGCTTGAGCCTTGACCCTCCGCTACTATCCTTGTGTCCCTGGGAGACCAAGTGATACTTGTTCACCACCGAACTGAACCCTGACTGGTTTGCGCTTTGCCAATCCCATTGACTTGCCGAAGTACACATTGTACTTAACACCCCTGTGGTGGTGTTACACACCTAATTGCAAGGCAGTAAAATCCAAATGGGTCTTCAAGCTCAAAGCGGATGGCCACTACAGAGCTCGCCTGGTGGCTAAGGGATTTACGCAGATCCCTGGCATAGATTTTGATGAAACCTTCTCTCCCATCGCACAATTTGAGTCACTGAGATTGCTTCTGGCATTGGCCGCGCTGGAGGACTGGCACATCCATCAGATGGATGTCAAGTCTGCATTTCTCAATGGTGTGCTTGACGAGGAGATATACATGGAGCAGCCACAAGGTTTCACTGTTACTGGTGCAGAGACAAAGGTGTGTCGCCTAGTCAAGGCGATATATGGTCTCAAACAAGCCTCCTGTGCATGGAACTTGCAATTCCATGGAGTGCTACTTGCACTCAGCTTTAAGCAGATGTTTGTGTTGAAGCGCAGAACTAACAAGCGAAGGTTTAATAGCTAGTAGACAAGTTACTATGGAACGTCTATGAGTAAAGGTAGTTGGAGAAGTAAAAGAAAGGGACTTATACTTCAGAGGTGAAGGGAACTCTGAAGTGTAGAGGCATAAACAGCAGTCCTTATATACAGGATGCTTAGCTAAGAATGGTTTGTGCACACAGGTGATCCAAACACAATACAGGTGGTCTGTGCGCCAGAGGGAGAAATGCCATTGGAGGGCAGAGAACAATAGCTGCCTAAAGTGGACAATACTGGTATCTTAACAATAAAGAACAATAAAAGCCATATATGACTCTGACAATAAAGATAAACAAAAGGGGTCTGTAATAGTCTGGCCAAGTCCAAATCAGTCCATAGGGGACAGATACCATATTTAGTATATGGGATGACTCAATCATATCCCACAAGACATGTGACTTTTTTCAGTCGCGTCTCAACAGTTCGCCAATGCAGGTGTGTATGTGTTGCCTCAATGAGAGGGGGATGGTCCACTCTTTGTTATCGTTTACATTGACGACATCACAATCTTGGGTGCTTCTCTGGAGAGGATCAAGCATTTAAAGTCAGATCTCTCTGAACGCTATGAGATGACAGATCTCAGGGGAGATAGAGTCATATCTTGGTATGTGTATTGTGTGCGACCACTCCCTCAGACGCATCGAAATAGATCAGTCTGGCTATGTCAAGGATGTCCTTGAGTGCTTTGGCATGTCTAATGCCACTCCACACTCCACACCCCTACCTGCTAGTGCTGACAAGCACCTTCATAAATATACAGGTCAGGCTACTGCCTCTGACATTACGCACTACCAGTCACTCATGTTGAGCTGTAATACCTACTATAAGGCTCATTACGTAGGAATGACTGTACAATTACTTATGCTATACACGTAATTCGGAGTATTTAGTCATACGGTATATGTACAGAATCCCCTTAAGGGATTATTCCAAGTCCACCGGTGATTAGACATTAGGTGACACTGAAAATGCGATATTGTGGAGGCCTCTACTCATCACTTTTCCCCAAATGGACATGGGTGGACCATAGAGTATATAAATCCTACTGTAGGAGCGAGTACCTATACACATCTCTCTCCACCCCACTCTGAGCTTCCTCTGCTTCACTCTAAGCCTCGTCTAAGCTCTCTACACAGGTAAGGGTCTACCTGTACACTGCGTGCATTGCTGCGCAACAACTCATTGGTAGTCTGCTGTATGTTCAGATTGGCACTAGGCCAGACATTTCCTTTGCTGTATCATGCTTGGCGCAGTATGCAGCAAATCCCTCACCTCAACATCTGCGGCTTGCACAATACGTTCTGTCCTACTTAGTGGGAACTGTGGACATGCGTATAGTCTATGATAGCGCCAGTGGAGATGGCCTTCATGGCTACTCTGATTCTTCCCTGGGTGACCAGGTAGATGATAGACACTCCACTTCCAGTTATGTGTTCTTATTAGCCAATGGTGCAATAAGCTGGTCTTTGTGAAAGCAAAAGACTGTAGCCCAAAACACTACAGAGGTGGAATACATGGCCATGACCAATGTGGCCAACCAAGCCGCTTGGTATCAGAGCTTCCTTGTGGAACTTGGGTACAAGGTCAACAACCCCATCCCACTGCATGGTGACAATAAGGGTGCCATTGACTTGGCCTTGAACCCTGTCACTGGGAGGCGATCAAAGCACATTGCCATACGGCATCATCTCATTAGGGAGTACATTGAAAAGGGGACCATAACCCTTATCAGAACCCCTACTGCAGAAATGGTTGTGGACGGCTTTACCAAGCTGCTTGCACATGTCCTGCTGCAGCAACATAACATAGACATGGGCTTGTGCTAGTCCCAGATTGCTAATCACAGGGAGATGTTGATAAGTGACCCTTGTGCACTTAGCAGCTCAAAGGACAATCAGATATGGACTGCTGTAGATAAGATATACAGGACTCATGTAGATTAGATTATTATGATCACACAATCTTGGACTTGTTGTATTTACTTATCTATGACATCACTGTACACTATGACATCATAGAATCTGGACTTTGCATTGTACTCAACACTCTTGTAGTTTCCCTTTGTTCTATCTTTATTATGATGTCAGTATGATATCATTAGTCTAGACTCTCCTTGTTCTCTTTGCCCTTTGTTCTCAGAACATCCACTCCTTTGTCTGTCCACAGAACAATGGCCCTTGTATTTACTGTGATGCTGTGTTACCACTGTCACCCTGTAGTTTTGTATAAGTAGTATAGCTTGTATGCTCCTGGTCCACATCAGTTCTCATCTGTTGTGTGCCAGACTCAAACTCTGCTTCATTTGCTTGATCTACTCTGTTGCTGCTTCCAGCCACCTCTTGATATCTCACCACAGTCCTCTTGTCACTGTGAGTATCATCCCTTCATGTGTGCTGTTCATCACCATATGGCAGTTGCAGGTGCTTTTTAGGGCTGTCTGCAGTTGCTCCATTGCTATGTCGATGCTTTCTGCAGTGAGGAGGGAGGTGGTGTCGGGCAGTTGTGACGTGATGTCATCCAGCCATGCGTCCCACACATTATCATTGTCAAAGTTGACTTTGTAGCCAGCACAGCAGGATTGTTTTGGGCCCCGATGGGTCCCTGTGATCTCCCAGATGGTGCAAATGGCAGCATGATTGGATCCAATCAACGTGTCCCAATCGATGACCAGGGGGGAGAGGGTGAGCCATTTGATTGTGGCAAGGTTCCACCAGACTAGGTCTAGTGTACTTTCACACTCATCAGGCATGCCCCTCCGCATGGTGACACTGGGCTCCAAGGAGAGTTCAAGCAACTGGGTCGCAGCCCAGGTCTCGAAGTCTGCAACTTGGGGAGAAGGTGACCACCCTCTCAGTGACCAGCACAGGGAATGTAAGTTGAAGTCTCCCACAACCATGGTGGGGATGGTGGGGTCTAGATCTAGGGTTAGTACAGAGTGTAATGCTGTAGGGTCAGCGACATCATTGTAGAAGTTAATAACACATAAGGACTGAGTATGTAGCTGAATATCTACAATGAGTACACATGGATGTGATAAGATATCTAGGTGTGGGACTATGCAGGTGGGGTGTAATCTACATTTGGAGGTGAGTCTGCTAAATCTTCTGGCGTATATCATGACTTTTGCTCGCTTCTCCATTGCATATGTGGGGTAGAAGAGGTGCCAGTTCCGGTGGTTTGCCCCACTGAAAACATCGACTCCGTATTTGCTCTTATCATGTCTGGCGGTACCTATGGTGTCAAACCATGGTTCCTGAATGCATAGTATGTCATCATCTTTGTTGGTCTCTAGAAGTGCATGCATGGCGTTGTTACAGCATCACATGTTTATCGACATGATGGTTGTACTATGCATAGGGAAGGTTCAATGTTATGCCACTACAGACGTTAGGGCTGACTTAGCCCTCAAAAGGACATTCATGACTTAGCGAAATGACCATTGTCCAAGTCTCGTAACTTGGATCACATGCTTATATCTTGTCACGTGATTGATGTCGTTGCACCAGGATGTCGTTCAATCACTGGGCAGTAAGGAGATTGTCTGGCTCAAAGGAGATGGTCAGATAGTAGAGTGAAGATGGTAGTGATTAGAAGAAGGCCAAGATGACTCATCTTGGTCTTCCAAACCCTCTACTTATACATGTACAGAGATGCTTTAAAGCTCCCCTCCAATCCGAGACAACTAGTAGCATAAATAGCTTGAACCCTATTATGACTACTACTTGGAATGAGTTGTAGTATCTAACATGTGATACTATGATGGCTGACTGATACTCGAGTCCATGACACATTACTATTTACTAAGGGGTCATATCTGTATAGTAAGAGTCCACAACAAAGACTGTGACATAGACGCAGGTCTCACCACAGCCTATCATCCTCAAGCTAATGGACAGGTAGAGCGCAAAAATCAGGAAGTAGAACTCTACTTGTGCTTGTTCATAAGTAAAAGGCAGGATGATTGGGCAGACCTACTCCCTACAGCAGAATTCGTAGTCAATAGCAGACTCAACTCAGCTACGGGACATACTCCCTTTGAGCTGCTGTACAGTTATACACCAGACTTCACCATTCCCGCTGGTAGACCAACCGGCATCCCAATGCTCAACAAGCATCTACAACACCTAGTTTCCACAAGAAGGGACGCAGAGGCAGCTCTACGCCTAAGTAAAAGGTGAATGCAGATAGACGTTGAACAAAGACACAAGCCATATGTCTTTAACATTGGGGACAAAGTATGGTTGCAAGCAAAACAAATAAAAATTCATCAGAAGTCAACCAAACTGGGACCTAAGCAACTAGGCCCATTTGAAGTCACTGAGGTTAGAAGTGATGTCAACTATAAGCTTGCACTCCCCCCTGCATTATGAATCCATGATGTATTTCATGTAGACCACCTCTCCCCTTATAGAGGAAACGAGGTCAACAGGCTTATGCCACCACCTCCCGACCCTGTCACAGTTGAAGGGGAAGAAGAGTACGAAGTAGACCACATAAGAGACTCCAAACTCTTCAGTCATACTCTTAAGTACCTAGTTTGCTGGAAAGGCTACAGTGAGGGTGAGGACACTTGGGAGCCAGCAAAGAACCTAGCCCATGCCCTGGATAAAGTTAGGGAGTTTCACTCCATCAACCTGGGCGTGCCTAGAAAAATAGCAGCTCTCATTTACATGTCCTTGCCTTGGCAAGCGTCTCATATGTACACAGAGGCCAATGTGGACATTGACCCTTAAGAAGGGGGGTGATGTCATGGACGCGTATATTTATTTCCTATTTTTCTGTATTTATACAGAATTATCCAAGGAGATATAAAGGGCCAAAGTATGAGACATCATCAGTCACATGCTGCCATCATGTGCACCCTTA
>JAKELL010000567.1:0-24520 GCA_021524915.1 Lactarius akahatsu | reverse complement strand
GGAAAGTGGGTGAGGCCATTGAGATGTTTGTAAATCTGGTTCCGAGGAGCAGTCAGAACCAGCCCAGATCTTGGTATAGGAAGATAGATGTCCAGCCATAGGAGCGCTATTACTCCATAACACGGTAATGTGTCATGCCTCAAGTTTGTGCGACTTGGAATTTACTATAGTAGTGGATTCATTTTTATGATGGCTGCCTTATACTGTGATCTTCTGAGGCCCGAGGGCGAGTGGTCATATCATACAGCTTTATCAGGGTCTAGCAAGAAGGGCTCATAGAACCTTTGTCCAGCGAAGGACGCTTCAAGGCCATCTCTAACCTTTAGGGCCAAGTAGACTGGGGCGACTAAGATGCACAGTAAAGGGTAGTACCCTAGAGAGGAGCCAACAGCAAATTCCAGAAGCAATGATAGGGATCAACTCCCATAACAATTGTGACTGTCGTCTGTGGAGTCTCTAGAACAGACCATTAAGGGTCTTGGTACTAAGCAACTAGACTAGTGATACATGCCATGCAGCGAATCCTGCACAAAGGGAGCGAATGCTTCTCCTGGCAGAGGTCTAGTCATAGCCACTATGTAAATACCATTATAGTATAGTAGCGTCTCCTAGTTGTGTCAGAGGGAAGGACTTCTGGGTTTGACTATTAACCAGGCCTTCACACCCCTTAAAGTGACCCAGGTATTAACCGAGTATCACCCAACCATTAAAGAGGCCTATAGCCACAAGGGTCTTCCCCTTTTGGCCTATGAAAGCACTTCCGGACGAAAACCGGGTATAGAAAATATACTAAGATAGTGCGCACAGAGGAATTTAAGGTCATAGAGACCTTTCATGAGAACCTCCTTAGGAGGCTAGCCAAAATGGCACATGACAGAGTCATGGTGGACGAGAAAGGATGTGTTGAGATAAAGGGGATAGAGGTTGCTCACTGATGGTAAAGAAGACAACAAAGAATGTAGTCGGCTGAGTGAGTGAAGTGACACAAGAGTAGATCTGTTGGTGTAACGCAAGTTAGTTATTAGGCGTCAGGGCCCATAACCTGTTGAAGCGCAGAACTAACAAGCGAGGTTAATAGCTAGAGACAAGTAACTTCAGAGGGTGAAGGAACTCTATAGCAACACTACTACACACCTAGAGACAAGTACTAAGACATCTGTGAGTAAAAGGTAGTGTAGAGTAAAAGAGAAGGAACTTACACTTCAGAGGGTGAAGGAACTCTGAAGTGTAGAGGCGAAAACAGCAGTCCTTATATACAGGACACTTAGCTAAGAATGGTCTGTGCGCACAGGTGATCCAAACACAATACAGGTGGTCTGTGCGCCAGAGGGAGAAATGCCATTGGAGGGCAGAGGACAATAGCTGCCTAAAGCAGACAATACCGGTATCTTAACAATGGAGAACAATAGGAGCCATATATGACTATGACAATAAAGATAAACAAAAGCGGTCCGTAAGAGTCCGGCCAAGTCCAAATTAGTCCATAAGGGACAGATACCGTATTTAGTATATGGGATGACTCAATCATATCCCACAAGACATGTGACTTGATTCAGTCGCGTCTCAACATGTGGCTCCTGCAGCCGCACCAGTGGTGGCAACACCGGTGGGCGAGGCAGCGTGAGAGGAGTGTGCAGAAGACATTGGGATGGTTTACCTATCGCTGAGGAGCAATCAGCGACAGTGCTTCTAACAGTTTGCAAGATAGAATGGGGGGTACCACTCCTGTCTGTGAATCTATAAGGCCAGAACGCTAGCGCGTCCTGCCTCCTGTGGTATGCCAGTGATACAAGGGCTAGGCCCAGGATGGAAGATTCCTTTGCCATACTAGGAGCCAGCTGCCAGCCAGGATGTGTCTAGGACATGGCTCACTAGTTTGCATCAGGGGGATATGGAGTGGATGCTTTCAGAGCCCAAGGCTGTCTACCTCAGCCTCCTCGGCCTATTGGTTGCCTCATTGCCACAAAGGGCTTTACTGAATCCTTTCCCATTGCCGCTACAAGGCAGGTATCTGGTTGCAGAACACCATAGTGGTGAACACCCCCCAGAGTCTGAACCAGGTTTTACACTCCCATGGTGAGGAGATCCTGCGCCCAGTGTGGAGCACCAGAGACAGCTGGCACTAAGCTCCACAATACACAGCCCAGTGGGCCATGCACACCTGGATATGGATTGAAGGGCTACCAGACCCAATCTCCTTGCGCATAGCACAGGGGCTAGGAAAACAGTAGGGATGAAAGTAGGACTACTGGGCAGTACATAGCAGGAGGTTCCTCAGCAGGGACCACTGGTGCCCCAGTGTCCACTGCCTTGGGCAAGGCTGGTGAGGCCCCAGACAGACCTTAGCCTGGTGTGTGATCCTAAGAACACAGTGACCAGCCAAGTGGAGTGGCTAGGGCACCAGGGCCCATAACCTGATGAACAGCGCACATGAAGGAATCATACTCACAGTGAACTGGTGACTGTGGTGAGATATGAAGGTGAGCTTGAAGCAGCAACAGAGAGATCTTGCAGGTGAAGCAGATGGGTGTCTGGCACACAACAGATGAGAACTGATGTTATTACAGAGAAGGAGACATACCTGGCACACAACAGATGAGAACTGATGTGGTCCAGGAGCGTACAAGCTGCACTACTTATACAAAATACATAGTGACAGTGGTAACATGGCGTCACAGTAAATACAAGAGACATTGTTCTACAGACGGACAAAGGAGTGGACGTTCTGAGAACAAGGGACAAAAGAACAAGGAGAATCTAGACTAATGATATCATACTGACATCATAATAAGGATAGAACAAAGGGAAAACTACAAGAGCGTTGAGTACAACGCAAAGTCCAGATCCTATGATGTCATAGTGTACAGTGATGTCATAGATAAGGAAATACAATAAGTCCGAGATTGTGTGATCATAATAATCTAATCTACATAAGTCCTGTATATCTTATCTACAGCAGTCCATATCTGATTGTCCTTTGAGCCGCTAAGTGCGCAAGGGTCACTTATCAACATGCCCAGAGGCATCTGTCTTCAAGATAGTGGATTTGTTGGTAGGATCTTGTTGTAGGGTTGAAGATGAAATATCCTTTGACTCCGTTGTTTTCTGCCCAGACCGCTGCTCCCTTTTCTCTGTCAGATAGTTCGTTGGAGCTGAAACGATTGACGTATTTGGGCTTGAACTTGGTTCAGCTGCAACTGGACATCGCCACGATGAGAGACTTGACTTAATGTAACGCCACCACAGGGGCATTAAGTACGATGTGTATGTCACGGTACACGAGAAACGGACTCTTACTACACAGATATGACCCCTTAGTAAGTAGTAATGTGTCATGGACTTAACGCATCAGTCAGCAGCCGTAGTATCACATGTTAGATACTATGACTTGTTCCTAGTAGTAGCTGTAGTAGGGTTCGAGCTACTTACGCTACTAGTTGTCTCAGGTTCAAGAGGAGCTTTAAAGCGTCCTCTCATGTATAAATAGTGGCTTGACAAGACCAAGATAAGCCATCTTGGTCTTCTTCAATCACCACTTTCCATTTGTCTCTTTCACGCGTGATTCGCTTGCCCCTTTGCGCAAGTCGTCTTTAACAATCGGATTACCTAGTGGCACGACTTGCCCTAGTGTATGCCCAGATCACGTGCCCGATAAGCGCCGTGTATCTCATGATCGAGTCACGTGACTCTCGAAGAATATTTCGCTAAGTCGTAAACGCCCTCTCGCGGTCCAAGTCGGACTAACGCCAGTGGTGGCGTTACATTAAGACCAAGATCTATCCATTGTGGCGTTCACAACTCAAGACCAGTGGAGAAACTTTCAAACCTACTCCCTCGAACGAAGGGGAGATCGCAACGTACCAACACAATTCCTAGGAGCAGCCAGGTGGAGAGAGTACCGCGGAGAAACAGGGTACTTTGTAGACTTCGCATCGGGACCAACCCGATACCGACCCATTGAGTTCAACTTCGATCATCTGTGCTGGGTTGAGATTATGTGGAATCCCACAGACAACCATTACAATGCAGTACGCCCCGCAGGAAGGAATTACAACTGCGACATCGATTCAAGAAACCTGCCTACGCGCGTGGAGTGGGGACGCATAGACGGACAACCAGAAGAGGAACCCAGTACATCCGAACCAAGAACCCCCGCGCCATCTGAAACAAGTGGAGACGAAGAGGACACCGACAACGGAGACGAATCAGAAGTCGGAGACATAATACAAACAGCTGAGTCCCTACGAATAAACGAACCAGAACACATCGAAATACACCTACCCACAGATATGGCTACAGCAACAATGGTACAAGAAGACCTCACAGTCGAAGAAGTGCGAAGAATCACCGAAGAAGCCGAGGCGTACTTACACCCCATCAACCCAACAACCGGTCACCGCATGACAGCCGATGATGCCGCCATATTCAGAGTGGTAGGCCCAGACGTACCTGACCCACCACCAGGAACAGGCGGACCAGCGCCACCAAAAAGACCAGGGGGAAGCTTTGGCCAAGGACCACCAGGAGGTGGAAGACCACCACGCGGGGAAAGACGACCCCAATTCGGAGGAGGAGGTGGAGGGGATCCCTTCGGAGGAGGACCCCCACCGCCGCCACCACCAGCCGTAGGACCAGCACCAGGAGCACCACACGGAATGGACAAACTTGTGGGAGAACCTCCGAGCATATTTGACGGAAACAGAGATGAGTACGAGTCATTCCTCACACAGTGGCACATCTACTGGGGGCAGAACTCAGAAGCGCCGATCATGACCAACGTCTATCGACGATGCCTGCTATTCCTAGGATTCGTCAAGGGACCACGGGTGTCTAACTGGACGCTCGGCTTCCTCCAATGGCTCAACAACGAGTTGCACCACGGACGCAACAGATACGACCCATTCTTGTGGGACACACTAACAGCGGGATTCTCTGACCGCTTCTCGAATGTACTAGAACAAGAACAAGCACAGGCCACACTAGCCAAGGGATTCAAAATGGTGGGAGACGACATTGACTTGTACGTCACCAACTTCGAACAGCTAGCACGGAAAGCTGACTACTGACTTAACGACCGCCAAACGCTGGACCGATTCACGGCGGGCCTCCCGAGGGCCCTGTTTACAAAGATATACAAATTGGATGACCCTCAAACCTTCAACGAATGGAAGGAAGCAGCGCTACGACGACAAAAACAATACATCCACTTACGCGCCCGTCTAGGACTCAACGCAACACCCTGCAACGCACCACCACCGCGGCCACAGCAAAATCGTGGATACACCCTGCAGTGGGCGCCACCCAGATTCCCACCACCGCGCTACGATCCAAACGCCATGGACACATCGGCAGACAGAACCCGCGCACGCCTCGTGGAAGTAGGGGACCCAAACCGCGGTAACTACCAGAAACCGCCATTCCCACCGAGAGGAGGACCAGGACTAAACCGAGGAGGCAGGCCACATCGAGATATGAGAGAAGTCATCTGTTACAATTGTAACAATCCTGGCCACTTCTCACGAGAATGTGCACACCCCAGGAAGCCAAGACAGCAATTCCAACCACGTGCGAGCACGAGTCGTAGTGCAGGAACCGACTACCACAGTCAAGAACCAACGACAGTGCGCTGTGCAGAAACTACACCAGAAGAACAAGCCAGAGGGTGGATGGAGACACTTAGAGGGGCTAGCGACGAGGTGAAAGACCTTGTATTCAAGGATCTCTGGACCCAAGAGGGTTTTCAGGACGCCTGAACCCATTGGCCTGGGTGAGGGCAGTCAATTGTAATTCTGTAATCATGACTCGCTACCGTTCGCTCCGAATTCCAGTATCAATTCGCACAAATTACTCTATGGCCGACATCAAAGGGCTCGTTGACTCCGGAGCCACCGACAACTTTATGAGACCCACATTTGCTAAACGCATGGGCCTCGGGCTCCAAGCCCTGGAAAAACCAAAGAAAATCTGGAACATAGACAACACAGAAAACAAAGCTGGGTCTATTACACATTTCGTCGACCTAGACGTCCAAACCAATAACATCTCTAAGACTATGAGGTTCCTAATCACCGATATAGGAAATGAAGATCTCGTCCTAGGATACCCTTGGCTAGCCACATATGAACCAACCACCAGCTGGGCACACGCTACCATTCACGAAGGAGCCCTCCCAGTGGTACTTCGATCAATCAACCCCACAGAACCACAAACCACAATAGCCAGCGCAATGACCCAGGACGAAGCAGAAAAAGTCGTCCAGGAACTCGAAGAAGAGTGCCAACTACGCACCACGGCCACAGAACTAGCCATTGCAGCTAATCAAAACACCATCGTAGAAGCCCTTCCAGAACCATACCAACGCTTTGCAAAAATCTTCAGTGAAGAGGCATCCCATCGATTCCCACCATCACGAGCTTGGGACCACACAATCGACTTCAAACCAGGTACACCCCCCAGCATCGACTGCAAAGTCTACCCAATGTCACAAGACGAAGACGGACAACTACGCGAATGGCTAGACGAACAACTCAAGCTAGGCTACATCCGACCCTCAAAGTCGCCCTACGCCTCATCATTCTTCTTCATCAAGAAAAAGGATGGAAAATTGAGACCGGTACAAGACTATAGGCGAATCAACGCCTGCACGGTGCGCAACCAATATCCACTACCTCTCATGGCGGAGCTCATTAACGACCTTGGAAACGGACACATATTCACCAAACTTGACGTCCGTTGGGGATACAACAACATACGGATCAAAGAGGGCGACAAGTACAAAGCCGCATTCAAGACAAAATACGGACTATTCAAACCCCTCGTCATGTACTTTGGACTCACAAACTCACCGGTGACGTTCCAGAACATGATGAACGACATCTTGGGCGACACAATCCGCGTCTTCGCAGAAATGGGTACAATTATCCGCGTTTACATGGACGACATTGGCATCGCAACACTCGAACACGCAGGACTCCAAGCACACATAGACGCAGTATGCGCAGTACTCCAGGTTGCAATGGACCACGACCTTTATTTCAAACCGTCCAAATGTACCTTCCACCAACCGTGAATGGATTACCTGGGGGTAATCCTTGAAAAGGGGGTAACTTGCATGGACCCCGTAAAAATTGCTGGCATACGTGACTGGCCCACACCCACAAAGGTACGCGACGTACGATCCTTCCTAGGCTTCTGCAATTTTTACCGCCTCTTCATTCGCGGTTTCTGTCACGGTATGCACGGAACGGACTCTTACTCACGGTGATGACCTCGTTAGTAAGTAGTAATGTGTCATGGACAGTCGCGTTAGTCAGAAAGGACAGTAGAATCACATGCCCATAAGGCATGACTCATTACTAGGATAGCTGTAGTAGGGTTCGAGCTACTTTAGCTATTCGTCGTGCGGGTTGGAGAGGAGCTTTAAAGCTACCTCGTATGTGTATAAATAGTGGCTCAGGAAGACCAAGATACGCCATCTTGGTCTTCTTCAATTCACCACTCTCATTCATCTTCCCACGCGTGCTTCGCTTGTCTCTTTCAGAGCAAGTCGTCTTCATCGAACATCGGAATACCTAGTGGCACGACTTGCCCTAGTGTACGCTTGGATCACGTGCCCATAAGCGCCGTGTATCCCGTGATCAGGTCACGTGACCTCGAAGAGACATTCTGCTAAGTCGTGAACGCCCTTTCGTGTCCAAGTCGGACTAACGCCAGTGGTGGCGTTACATTAAGACCAAGATCCTTCATCGTGGCGTTCACAACTCGAGACCAGTGGAGAAACTTTCAGACCTACTCCCTCGAACGACGAGGAGACCGCAACGTACCAACACAGTTCCTAGGGGCCGCTAGGTGGAGAGAATACCGAGGAGAAACAGGATACTTCGTAGACTTCGCGTCGGGACCAACCCGATACCGCCCCGTTGAGTTCAATTTTGACAATTTGTGCTGGGTCGAGATCACTTGGAACCCCGTAGACAACCGATACGACGCAGTACGACCCGCAGGAAGAAACTACAACTGTGACATCGACGCAAGGAACCTACCCACACGTGAAGAGTGGGGACGCATAGACGGACAACCCGAAGAAGAACCCAGCACGTCCGAACCAAGAACCCCGGCACCATCCGAAACAAGCGGAGACGACGAAGAAACCGACAACGACGAAGAATCCGAAGTGGGGGAAATAATACAGACAGCTGAGTCCCTACGCATCAACGAACCTGAGAATATCGAAGTACGCCCACCCGCAGACATGGCAACAGCAACAATCACCCAAGAGGATCTAGCCCTCGAAGAAGCCAGGAGAATTACCGAAGAAGCAGAATCCTACCTGCGCCCCATCAACCCAACAACGGGACACCGTATGACCGCAGACGACACGGCCATCTTCAGAGCGGTAGGCCCAGACGTCCCCGACCCACCACCAGGCGCAGGGGGACCCCCACCACCCAGAAGGCGTGGAGGACCCTTTGGTCAAGGACCACCAGGAGACAGGAGACCGCCGCACGGAGAAAGACAACCTCAATTCGGAGGAGGAGGCGGAGGAGACCCTTTCGGTGGAGGACCGCCACCCCCACCACCGCCAGCAGCAGGACCAGCGCCGGGAGCACAACACGGATCAGACAAGCTAGTAGGAGAAACCCCGACTATATTCGACGGAAACAGAGATGAGTACGAATCCTTCCTCACGCAGTGGCACATATACTGGGGACAGAATTCAGAAGCGCCAATCATGACCAATGTCTACCGGCGATGCCTGCTGTTCTTAGGCTTCATCAAAGGCCCGCGAGTATCCAATTGGACGCTCGGATTTCTCCAGTGGCTCAACAACGAGCTACATCAAGGACGCAGCCGATACGACCCATTCCTATGGGACACCTTAACTGCAGGATTTTCCGACCGCTTTTCGAACGTACTCGAACAAGAGCAAGCGCAAGCCACCCTGGCCAAGGGATTTAAGATGGTCGGCGACGACATTGACTCGTACGTCACCAATTTCAAACAGTTGGCACGGAAGGCTGACTACCGCCTCAACGACCGCCAAATGCTGGACCGATTCACGGCGGGTCTCCCGAGAGCCCTATTCACCAAAATCTACAAGCTGGATGACCCGCAAACCTTAACAAATGGAAGGAAGCGGCACTGCGCAGGCAAAAGCAATACATCCACCTACGCGCTCGCCTAGGGCTCGCCACCACGCCCCGCAATGCCCCAACATTACGACCACAGCAAAACCGTGGATACGCCCCGCAGTGGGCACCACCCAGGTTTCCACCACCACGCTACGACCCAAACGCCATGGACACGTCAGCAGATAGAACCCGTGCGCGCCTCGCAGAAGTAGGAGACCCGAACCGAGGAAACCCACGACCACCGTTTCCCCCAAGGAACGGACAAAACAGAGCAGGAGGGCAACGTCGAGACATGCGGGAAGTCATCTGCTATAACTGCAATAATCCGGGTCACTTCTCACGAGACTGTACACGCCCCAGGAAACCCAGACAACAATTCCAACCACGCGCAAGTACGAGTCGCAGCACGGAAACAGATTACTACCAAGAACCCGCAACCGCACGCCGCACAGAAACCACGGCCGAAGAACAAGCCAAGGGGTGGATGGAAACACTAAGGGGGGCTAGTGACGAGGTCAAGGACCTTGTATTCAAAGATCTCTGGACCCAAGAGGGTTTTCAGGACGCCTGAACCCATCGGCCTGGGTGAGGGCAGTCAATTGTAATTCTGTAATCATGACTCGCTACCGTTCGCTCCGAATTCCAGTATCGATTCGTACAAATTACTCTATGGCCGACATCAAAGGGCTCGTCGACTCCGGAGCCACCGACAACTTTATAAGACCCACGTTCGCTAAACGTATGGGCCTTGGGCTACAAGCCCTCGAAAAACCAAAGAAAATCTGGAACATTGATAACACAGAAAATAAAGCTGGGTCCATTACACATTTTATTGATCTAAACGTCCAGACCAATAACGTTTCTAAGACCATGAGATTCCTCGTCACCGACATAGGAAACGAAGACCTCGTCCTCGGATATCCCTGGCTAGCAACCTACGAACCAACTATCAGCTGGGCGCACGCCACCATCCACGAAGGAGCCCTCCCAGTAGTGCTTCGATCAATCAACCCCATGGAAGCACAAACCACCATCGCCGGTGCAATGACTCAAGACGAAGCCGAAGACATCGTCCAAAAACTAGAAGAAGAATGCCAGATACGTACCACAGCTACCGAACTAGCCATCGCAGCTAACCAGAACACCGTCGTGGAAGCCCTCCCAGAACCATATCAACGCTTTGCGAAAATCTTCAGCGAGGAAGCCTCCCACCGATTCCCACCATCACGACCTTGGGACCATGCAATTGACTTCAAACCGGGCACACCCCCCAGCATCGATTGCAAAGTATACCCAATGTCACAAGACGAGGACGGACAACTACGCGAATGGCTAGATGAGCAACTCAAGCTAGGGTACATCAGACCCTCAAAGTCACCCTACGCCTCGTCATTCTTCTTTATCAAGAAAAAGGACTGGAAAACTGAGACCAGTACAAGACTACCGGCGAGTCAACGCCTGCACGGTGCGCAACCAATACCCGCTACCTCTCATGTCGGAACTCATCAACGACCTCGGAAATGGACACATATTCACCAAACTCGACGTCCGCTGGGGGTACAACAACATACGAATCAAAGAGGGCGATGAACACAAGGCCGCGTTCAAAACGAAATACGGATTATTCGAACCCCTCGTCATGTACTTCGGACTCACAAACTCACCGGCAACGTTCCAGAACATGATGAACGACATCTTAGGCGATACAATTCGCATTTTCGCAGCAATGGGTACAATCATCCGTGTCTACATGGACGACATCGGCATCGCAACCCTTGAACACGTAGGACTCCAGGCACACATAGACGCAGTATGCGCCGTACTTCAAATCGCGATGGACCACGACCTATACTTCAAACCGTCCAAATGTACATTCCACCAACCGCGAATGGATTACCTGGGGGTAATTCTTGAAAAGGGGGTGACTCGCATGGACCCCGTAAAAATTGCTGGCATACGCGACTGGCCCACACCCACGAAAGTACGTGACGTACGCTCATTTTTGGGCTTCTGCAATTTTTACCGCCTCTTCATTCGCAGGTTTCGCCACATACGCACGAGCCCTCAACAAACTCACACGCAAGGACGCAGAGTGGACGTGGGGTAAAGACGAAGAGACGGCCTTCCAAACCCTCAAACGCCTGGTCACAAGCGAACCGGTACTCGCACACCCCACGCTAACAGACCAATTCGAACTCGAAGTAGACGCATCGGGATACGCAGTAGGTGCAGTGCTCCTACAGAAGAAGCAAGACGGGAAAAGACACCCCCTCGGCTACTTCTCGGCCACCCTAAACGAAGCGGAACGCAACTATGACATCTACGACCTGGAACTTCTGGCGATTGTCAAGGCACTACGACACTGGAGACCGTTCCTGGCAGGCTCACCACACAAGATCAAAATCTTCTCCGACCACCTCAACCTTACACACTGGAAGACACCGCAGAAGATAAGTCGCCGCGTAGCTCGAGAAGTTCTGGAACTTATGGAATACGACTTCGAGATCCACCACATCAAGGGGACCAACAATGGCCGCGCAGATGCACTGTCACGAAGACCCGACTACGACAAAGGAGAGCGAGACAACGAAGGAGTCATCGTCCTACCCGAGAAGGTATTCGTGCGAAACACCACCACGCAATCACCGGAAACCCTCGAACAAGACGAAAGCATCCTACGCCCCTGGGTAGATCCGCACAAGCTCAAGAAGATCGGAGGGGTTTGGTACCACCAAGGCGCACGAGTAATCACCGGAGGCCCAGAAGAAATCCGCACGGTCATTGCCAACCATCACGACCCCCCCGTTTACGGTCACCCGGGAATCAAGCGAACCGCGAGGATCATCGAGCGTGACCACTGGTGGCCAAACATGTTGAAACACGTCACCGAGTACGTTCAAGGCTGCGCGGAATGTCAACGCCACAAAGTCAACAACCGCCCGACGCGAGCCCCACTAATGCCCATCACGCCAACACCTGACGCTAAGCCATTCGAAGTCATCGCTCTCGACTTCATCACTAAACTACCGGAGTCACAGGGATACGATTCGATCCTCACCGTAACTGACCACGACTGCACCAAAGCGTCAGTATTCATCCCCTGCAACGAGGAGATATCCGCGGAAGAAACCGCGGCACTGTACGTCGCTCACGTGTTTCGGAGATTCGGATTACCGGCGAAAATTATCAGCGACCGCGACCCGAGATTCGCATCGAAATTCACACGCGAATTATGCCGAATCCTCGGCATCTACCAGAACATCTCCACGGCGTACCATCCCCGAACTGATGGACAATCGGAAAGGACCAATCAATGGCTGGAACAATATCTGAGGTTCTGGACCAACGAGCGTCAAGATAATTGGGCGCAATTCCTACCAATGGCGGAGTTCGCGCACAATAACTGGCCACACGAGGCGACGAGGAAGTCCCCTTTCTCACTTATGATGGGATATGATCCGCGCGCTGATTGGATCGACAAGCCATCCCCTATCCCACAGGTACTCACACGACTCCAGCAATTCCGAGAGGCAAGGAAAGAAGCCCAGAACCTTATCAAAAAGGCACAATCGCTATGGATCAAGCATCGGAACACACCCAAGTACCAAGTGGGGGATCAAGTGTGGCTAGAAGGGCGACATCTGCGAACCAATCAACCGACAGCCAAGCTTGCGGCACGACGACATGGCCCATTCCGAATTACACGAGTACTGTCACCGGTCAACTACCAACTCCAACTTCCCACGCAGTGGAGCATCCACCCCGTGTTTCACATCGATTTACTCACGCCCTATCGAGAAACGCCCATGCACGGGGAAAACTTTCAACGCCCACCGCCGGACCTAGTGGATGGAGAAGAGGAGTATGAAGTGGAGCAAATTCTAGATTCAAGGCGCTTCGGCCGGAGCAAAAAACTCCAATACCTCGTGAAATGGAAGGGATACCCAGACTCGGAGAATCAGTGGGTCAACAAGAATGACATATTCGCTGACGAAGCCATAGCGGAGTACGAGCGGAGTTCAACTGCAGCCAGGATATATATAAACCGGACACACGACGCTAAGTTGCCCCCATCCCTTCACACTGGATTCCTCACCCACTCAGAAATGTCTCTTCCCACTTCCTCCTCTCCCTCCTCTCTTGCTACCCGCCTCGTCGACAGCCTCACCCACGAAGAGCTCAGGACGGCCCTCAACAACGTACAATCCATCATCGACGTCGAGGATCCAGACCAGCCCGCCACGTACTGGCTCCTCAACCCAAACGGCGATCGCCTCAACACCGCCCCGTATACAGAAGCCGAAATTACTCGGCTTCGTACAGCTGTCGGACTCTTTGCGAGTCCCTCATCTCGACCTCTCCCCGTGCGCATCGAATTCCAAGCGGAAGAAGACGCCCGCAACCCTGAGATGGCAGGAGTGGATGAAGACGTGGGACTGGAAGCCGTCGGCGGAAGACTGGAGACGACGGCAGCTGGCAGTAGCAGCAGCCAAGAGGGCAGTCGTCTACCACCGACGCCGCCAACACACAGAGACGCTGAGAGAGCAGTATACGAAGCGGTAGAAGGGACGCTGAGAGAATGGTATCCTGTTGAGCAACCCTATCTCATTACCGCCACCGACTCTGACGACCCTCGGGAAACCCCATACGCCTGTGACACCACGGGCCGCCCCATATACCGCGGCGGCGTGGTAGTGGACACCCCGAGCTCCACCCTGCCCGCCGTCCGTCTCCGATACCTCGGGGGCTCGTCACGCGTCGCCCCTCACGGATACAAGCACAACCGAGGGGATGACTTTGTGCACTACCCCATCACCGACGCTCAAGGAGTCACCCGACAAGCGTCCTATATCCAAGTCATCGCGGGGCCGGATCCTCTCGTCCTCGGACTCGTAGAGGACAGCGACAAAGTCTACAGTCGCCCCCTGTACGCCGAACCGCACGTCCGGGAAGCCGGTAAACCCCACTACTCTCCAGAAGACCTATTCGCCCTCGTCGGAGGGCACAGCAATCAACACAGGGTGGACCGCGCGGTGAACGAGTTGAAGGATGTCGGGCTCAAAGCTGAGTTAACCAGATTCCGCGCCTATCGACGCGAGGCTGAGAGGATGGAACAGCGGCTTCACGCGCTGGCTCAAGCGCTCGGAGGGGTACAGTCGGAATTGGCCCGCTGCAAGTTCCAACTGGAGATGGCCGACACGTTGGATCGGATCGCGGAGAGACAGGAGGCATGGCTTGGAGGGATAGGCCCCACTCGGCGCCGTGGTCGTCGTGGCTGAAAAGGGGGTGATGTCACGGTATGCACGGAACGGACTCTTACTCACGGTGATGACCTCGTTAGTAAGTAGTAATGTGTCATGGACAGTCGCGTTAGTCAGAAAGGACAGTAGAATCACATGCCCATAAGGCATGACTCATTACTAGGATAGCTGTAGTAGGGTTCGAGCTACTTTAGCTATTCGTCGTGCGGGTTGGAGAGGAGCTTTAAAGCTACCTCGTATGTGTATAAATAGTGGCTCAGGAAGACCAAGATACGCCATCTTGGTCTTCTTCAATTCACCACTCTCATTCATCTTCCCACGCGTGCTTCGCTTGTCTCTTTCAGAGCAAGTCGTCTTCATCGAACATCGGAATACCTAGTGGCACGACTTGCCCTAGTGTACGCTTGGATCACGTGCCCATAAGCGCCATGTATCCCGTGATCAGGTCACGTGACCTCGAAGAGACATTCTGCTAAGTCGTGAACACCCTTTCGTGTCCAAGTCGGACTAACGCCAGTGGTGGCGTTACAGTTTCGCCACACACGCACGAGCCCTCAACAAACTTACACGCAAAGACACGGAATGGACATGGGGCAAAGACAAAGATACAGCCTTCCAAAACCTTAAACGCCTAGTCACCAGCGAACCAGTACTCGCACACCCCACGCTAACAGACCAATTCGAGCTCGAGGTAGACGCATCCGGATATGCAGTGGGCGCAGTGCTCCTACAAAAGAAACGAGATGGAAAATGCCACCCCATCGGATACTTCTCGGCCACTCTGAACGAAGCAGAACGCAACTACGACATCTACGACTTGGAACTCCTAGCCATTGTCAAAGCGCTGCGACACTGGAGACACTTCCTAGCAGGATCGCCACACAAGGTCAAGATCTTCTCCGACCACCTCAATCTCACACACTGGAAATCACCACGAAAGATATGTCGTCGCGTAGCCCGAGAAGTCCTAGAACTCATGGAATACGACTTTGAGATTCACCACATCAAAGGGACAAACAACGGCCGCGCGGACACACTATCACGAAGACCAGACTACGATAGAGGAGAAAAAGACAACGAGGGAGTCGTAGTTCTACCAGAAAAGGTGTTCGTACGAAGCCTCACCACACAAAACCCAGAAATACACGATCAAGACGAACATGCGATACTCCCTTGGGTAGACCCACACAAACTCAAAAAGATCGATGGAACCTGGTATCGCCAAGGCGCACAAGTAATCACTGGAGGACCAGAAGAAATTTGCACCATCATCGCGAATCACCACGACCCCCCAGTCTACGGCCACCCAGGAATTAAGCGAATGGCAAAAATTATTGAAAGAAGCTACTGGTGGCCGAATATGACAAAACATATAACCGAATATGTCCAAGGATGCGCAGAATGTCAACGACACAAGGTCAATAATCACCCAACGAAGGCTCCACTGGTACCCATCACACCTGTAACACCACCACTGGCGTTAGTCCGACTTGGACTGTGAAAGGGCATTCACGACTTAGCAGAATATCTTTGATGGTCACGTGACCTAGTCGCGGGATACACGGCGCTTGTCTAGCACGTGATCTGAGCATACACTAGGGCGAGTCACACCACTAGGTAATTCGATGGTCGATGAGGATGACTTGCTTGAGAGAGACAAGCGAACTTCGTGTGAAGAGGAGATGAGAAGGGAGTGGTGATTGAAGAAGACCAAGATGGCTTATCTTGGTCTTATCGAGCCACTATTTATACATATGAGAGGACACTTTGAAGCTCCTCTTGAACCCGAGATGACTAGTAGCATAAGTAGCTCGAATCCTATTACAACTACTACTAGGAATGAGTCATAGTGTCTAACATGTGATACTACGACCGCTGACTGATGTACTAAGTCCATGACGCATTACTGCTTACTACGGGGTCATATCCGTATAGTAAGAGTCCGTTCCTCTCGTACCGTGACAACGCCGAAAATCGATGCTAAGCCCTTCGAAACCATTGCACTAGACTTCATCACTAAACTACCGGAACCACAGGGCTACAACTCCATTCTCACCGTAACCGACCACGACTGCACCAAGGCATCGGTCTTCATCCCCTGCAACAAAGAAATATCGGCAGAAGAAACCGCAGCCCTGTACATCACCCACGTGTTTCGGAGATTTGGATTACCGGCAAAAATCATCAGTGACTGCGACCCACGCTTCGCATCAAAATTCACACGAGAACTTTGCCAAATCCTTGGCATCTACCAGAACATTTCCACGGCATATCACCCCCGAACGGATGGACAATCAGAACGCACCAATCAATGGCTGGAACAGTACCTCCGGTTCTGGACCAACGAGCGTCAAGATAACTGGGCGCAATTCCTACCCATGGCAGAATTCGCGCACAACAACTGGCCCCACGAAGCAACAAGGAAATCCCCATTTTCGCTCATGATGGGATACAACCCCCACGCTGATTGGATCGACAAGCCGTCGCCTATCCCACAAGTACTCACGAGACTCCAACAATTCTGGGACGCACGGAAGGAAGCCCAGAATCTTATCCAAAAGGCACAAACCCTGTGGATCAAACACCAAAACACACCCAAGTATCAGGTAGGGGACTGAGTATGGCTAGAGGGACGACATCTCCGAACCAATCAACCAACGGCCAAACTCGCAGCGAGACGCCACGGTCCATTTCGGATCACACAAGTCCTGTCACCGGTCAATTATCAACTCGAACTTCCCACGCAGTGGAGTATTCACCCCATGTTTCACATCGATTTACTCACGCCTTATCGAGAAACGCCCATGCACGGGGAAAATTTCCAACGCCCACCACCGGATTGATGAACAGCGCACATGAAGGGATGATACTCACAGTGACAAGAGGACTGTGGTGAGATATCAAAGGTGGCTGGAAGCAGCAACAGAGTGAATCTAGCAAGTGAAGCAGATGTGGGGTCTGGCACACAACAGATGAGAACTGATGTTTATACAAGAGAGGGAAAACATACCTGGCACACAACAGATGAGAACTGATGTAGACCAGGAGCGTACAAGCTACACTACTTATACAAAAATACAGAGTGACGCAGGTAACAGCTGGTCACAGTAAATACAAGACGCATTGTTCTACAAGTGGACAAAGGAGTGTACTGTTCTGGAGAACAAGGCGTATAGAACAAGGAAAGTCTGGAACATGATATCATAGTGACATCATAATAAAGATATCAACAAGGATCAGAGTACAAGGACGAAGTACAAGGGGAGTCCAGAGGAGTCCATGATGTCATTGTACAGTGATGTCATAGATAGGAAAGTCCAAGATTGTAAAGATCATATACAGTATAATCTAATCTACATAAGTCCAATATATCTTATCTAAAGCAGTCCGTTATCTGCATGTCCATTGAGCCGCTAGATGCGCTCAGGTCACTTATCAACATCTCCCCGTGATCAGCAATCTAGGACTAGCACAAGCCCATGTCTATGTTGTGTTGCTGCAGCAGGACTCGCGCAAGAGACTTGGTGAAGCTGTCTGCAACCATTTCCGCAGTAGGGGTTCTAATGAGGGTGATGGTCCCCTTTTCGATGTACTCCCTAATGACATGATGCCTAATGGCAATGTGCTTTGATCGCCTCCCAGTGACAGGGTTCAAGGCCAAGTCAATGGCACCCTTATTGTCACCATGCAGTGGGATGGGGTCGTCGACCTCGTACCCGAGTTCCTCAAGGAAGCTCTGATACCATGCGGCTTGGTTGGCCACGTCGGTCATGGCCATGTATTCCGCCTCTGTAGTGTTTTGGGCTACAGTCTTTTGCATTCGCGAAGACCAGCTTATTGCACCATTGGCTAGTAAGAACACATAACCGGAAGTGGAGTGTCTATCATCTACCTGGTCACCCAGGGAAGAATCAGAGTAGCCATGAAGGCCATCTCCACTGGCGCCATCATAAACTATACGCATGTCCACAGTTCCCACTAGGTAGGACAGAACGTATTGCGCAAGCCGTAGATGTTGTGGTGAAGGATTTGCTGCATACTGCGCCAAACGTGATACAGCAAAGGAAATGTCTGGCCTAGTGCCAATCTGAACGTACAGTAGACTACCAATGAGTGACTGATAGTGCGTAATGTCAGAGGCAGTAGTCTGACCTGTATATTTATGAAGGTGCTCGTCAGCACCAGCGGGTAGGGGTGTGGAGTGTGGAGTGGCATTAGACATGCTAAAGCGTTCAAGGACATCCTTGACATAGCCAGACTGATCTATTTCGATGCGTCTGAGGGAGTGGTCGCGCACAATGCGCATACCAAGATATGATTCTATCTCCCCGAGGTCTGTCATCTCATAGCGTTCAGAGAGATCTGACTTTAAACGCTTAATCCTCTCCAAAGAGGCACCCAGAATTGTGATGTCGTCAACGTAAACGATAACGAAGAGTGGTCCATCCCCCTCTCGTTGCGGCAACACATATACGCCTGCATCGGCGAACGTCCACTTGAAGCCGAGTGCAAGGAGCACTCCATGGAATTGCAAGTTCCATGCACGGGAGGCTTGTTTGAGACCATATATCGCCTTGACAAGGCGACACACCTTCGTCTCTGCACCAGTGACGGTGAAACCTTGTGGCTGCTCCATGTATATCTCCTCATCAAGCACGCCATTGAGAAACGCGGACTTGACATCCATTTGATGGATGTGCCAGTCCTCCAGCGCGGCCAACGCCAGAAGCAATCTCAGCGACTCAAATCGTGCGACGGGAGAGAAGGTTTCATCGAAATCTATGCCAGGGATTTGCGTGAATCCCTTAGCCACCAAGCGAGCTCTGTAGCGGCCATCCGCTTTGAGCTTGAAGACCCATTTGGATTTTACTGCCTTACGATTAGGCGGGAGATCCACTAACTCCCATGTGCCATTGTGGGCGAGTGCGTCCATCTCATACTGACATGCCTTAGTCCACTCATCTGCATCTGCAGACCGCATGGCCTCTGCATAGGATGCAGGGTCTCTGCCGATATATGCCGCAGCTAGCAGCTCCGCATACCCCAGTCGCCTGCCGCGCAGTGCCACATTGTCCCCACTGTAATAGCGAGGATTGGGCACAGGCACACGGCTAGAGCGCCTTGGTGCATTGTCCATCTCGCGCAACAGCTGACTACGCTGTGCGCGAGCCTCAAAACCTCCAGGCATATCTGGTGAGGGAGGTGGGACATGGCGCATAATGCGCGTTGCACTTTGGCGCGGCGGTGGTGAGGTAGGGGTGGCTTGCTCACGCTTTGGAGTGGTGGGCAGAGTGGGCAGTGCAGGTGGTGGTGGTGGCGTGTGTGGACGCTCTTGTTTTGGGTCTAGGAGTTCTTCAACATCCTCCTCCTCACTAATGCTGGAGTGTGCAGGGGAGGGAACTCGCTGTGGTGGTAACGCCGACGTGCTAGGTACAGCAATTACTGGTGGAGGTAGTGGTTGTGACACCACTTGAGAAGGTTGTGGGTGTGGCTCAACACCCTGGAGGGACGGGAAGCTGCTCTCGTCGAAAGTCACATCCCTGGACAATCTGACAGAGTGGGTTTGGCGGTCCCAGAGCTTATAGCCCTTAGATTCAGGCTCAAACCCAATAAGCGTGACCTCAATGGCCTTCGCATCCAATTTGCGACGCTTATCAGCGGGTACGTGCATGTACCCCTTGCATCCAAAGACGCGTAAATGTGAGACATCTGGTATTTTGCCAGAATACCAGAGCTCAAAAGGTGTGCGCCACTTAAGCATACGGGTGGGAGAGCGGTTATAGATGTGTACCACTGTGCTCATAGCATGCTCCCAGAAGCCTTTAGACATGCCAGCTGTGTGTAGCATGGCCATCGCCTTGTCCGTAATGGTGCGGTTAAACCGCTCAGCTTTCCCGTTTGACTGTGGTGAACCTGGCATCGTAAGGTGGTGTTCTATCCCTCTCTGCTTGAGAATGTCCTGCACTTGGCTTGCCATGTACTCGCCTCCGCGGTCAGAGTGGAGTGCGCGCAGTTTATGGGACGTCTGGGTTTCACCCCAGGCCAAATACATCTGCAGCGCTTTCACAAACTGATCCTTCGACTTAATGAAGTACACCACTGCAAACTTAGAGTGGTCGTCTATGAAGGTGGCGGTGTATGCAGAGCCTTGCAGGGATTGAGTTTGCATAGGACCGGCTAGGTCACTGTGCACAATCTCAAATATACGAGTTGTCCTTTTGGTGGAGGATGCAGGGAAGGGTTGGTGAGTGGATTTGCCTAACTCGCACCCATGACACACACCAGTGTGCGTGGTAGAGCTGTCAATGTCCATGCCAGTAGTGGCAGAGGGACCATACGACTTAAGAGCAGCAGAGGAGATGTGTCCCATGCGCTGATGCCAGATGTCTAGAGTGGTGGCAGCACTTTTGACGTGAGCATTTAGGCCAATTTTTGAAGCGTCCAACCAGTTCAGGTTGTCGTCCAAGTAGCCAACAGCTACACAACTTTTGTTGACAGATATTTTAAAAGAGCCACTGTCGAAGGCCACTTCCGCACCCTTTTGTGCTAGTGCACGCGTTGACAAAAAGTGTGTTTTCACCTGTGGTAGGTGCAGCACATTGCTTAGGGTGATAGGAATGCCCTGGCTCGTAGTGAAAACGACGGAGCCTACACCAACTTGGTCGATTGTGGACTTATCCCCTAGGCGCACACTGCCTTGACATGGGGTATAGTCCTTGAAGTCAGACCGATGTGGTGTGATGTGGTGTGTTGCACCACTGTCCATCATCCAGCGCACACGCGAGACAGCATACAAGGCAACTCCAACTGTATTGGCGGCCCAATCAATGGCCGGTTCATCACTGACCTCCTTAATGGAGGCGGTGGTAGGTACGAGTACATGAGAGTTGGCAGCCTTGTTGCCAGTGTCCTTCAACTTCCCCGCAGCTTCAGACTTCTTCCTTTGCCTGCAGTCAGGCTTGATATGCCCCTTCTTGTTACAGTAGTGGCACGTAAGCTGAGAGTGATCCTTCTTCTTACGGGCACCACCACTAGGCTTGATAGGGGCAGCCTTATTGAGCGAGGAACCAGAGGGGCCAGAGCGGCGCGCCTCCTCCGAAACAATGCACGCAATTATTTCAGCGTGCTTGAGCTTGGAGGGTGCGCCACTGGCAAGGATGGTGGACGCCAGAACCTCGTAGGAGGCTGGCAGGGCGTGGAGGAGTATGAGACAGAATTGGGTGTCAGTGACACCCATCTGTGCATTGGTGAGGCCGACCCGCAGTTCATTGAGTTTGGCCAATTGTGAGGCCATGGGCGCAGAGTCGTCGAGGCGGGCTTGAGTTAACTGGATCCACAAGTTAAAAATGGTGGTGCTGCCCGAAGCACCAGCATATACATCCTTCAGCTTGTCCCATTTTGCAGCGAAGGTGGGATAGGCATATGGGTCGGCAACGAGGGAGTATACGTCTGGTTTAAGATATAGGCGCAGGTACGCCTTGGACCGACGCTGGATGGATTCCCATTCTTCAGGGGAGACTCCAGTGGGCGGGGTATGACAGGTGAACACATCCTCAGCCTCATGTAGAGTGAGGATGGCCTCAAGTGTCCCAGACCATTCGTTCCAGTGAGTGCCATTGAATTGCTCGAGGCGAATGCCAGAAGGCATGCCGAAGGTTGTGGAGTACACATTGGCAATGTGTGTAGAGGGTGTGGACCCAGAAGTGATTGGGGGCAGGCTGGTTGAGGCACCTGCTGTGGCTCCTGCAGCTGCACTAGTGGTGGCAACACCAGTGGGTGAGGCAGCACAAGAAGAGGTGGCAGACATGGGGATGATTTATCTGTCGCCGAGGAGCAGTCAGTGACAGTGCTTCTAACAGTTTGCAAGATATGATGGGGATACCACTCCTGTCTGTGATTCTGTAAGGCCAGAACGCTAACGCGTCCTGCCTCCTGTGGTATGCCAGTGATACAAGGGCTAGGCCCAGGATGGAAGATCCCTTTGCCATACTAGGAGCCAGCTGCCAGCCAGGATGTGTCTAGGACACGGCTCACTAGTTTGCGTCAGGGGGATATGGAATGAATGCTTTCAGAGCCCAAGGCTGTCTACCTCAGCCTCCTCGGCCTATTGGTTGCCTCATCGCCACAAGTGGCTTTACTGAATCCTTTCCCATTGCCGCTACAAGGCAGGTATCTGGTTGCAGAACACCATAGTGGTGAACACCCCCCAGAGTCTGAACCAGGTTTTACACTCCCATGGTGAGGAGATCCTGCGCCCAGTGTGGAGCACCAGAGACAGCTGGCACTAAGCTCCACAATACACAGCCCAGTGGGCCATGCACACCTGGATATGTATTAAGGGGCTACCAGATCCAATCTCCTTGCGCATAGCGCAGGGGCTAGGAAAACAGTAGGGATGAAAGTAGGACTATTGGGCAGTACATGAACAAGAGGTTCCTCAGCAGAGACCACTGGCGCCCCAGTGTCTACTACCTTGGGCAAGGCTGGTGAGGCCCCAGACAGACCTTAGCCTGGTGTGTGATCCTAAGAACACAGTGACCAGCCAAGTGGAGTGGCTAGGGCACCAGGGCCCATAACCTGATGAACAGCGCACATGAAGGGATGATACTCACAGTGACAAGAGGACTGTGGTGAGATATCAAAGGTGGCTGGAAGCAGCAACAGAGTGAATCTAGCAAGTGAAGCAGATGTGGGGTCTGGCACACAACAGATGAGAACTGATGTTTATACAAGAGAGGGAAAACATACCTGGCACACAACAGATGAGAACTGATGTGGACCAGGAGCGTACAAGCTACACTACTTATACAAAAATACAGAGTGACGCAGGTAACAGCTGGTCACAGTAAATACAAGACGCATTGTTCTACAAGTGGACAAAGGAGTGTACTGTTCTGGAGAACAAGGCATATAGAACAAGGAAAGTCTGGAACATGATATCATAGTGACATCATAATAAAGATATCAACAAGGATCAGAGTACAAGGACGAAGTACAAGGGGAGTCCAGAGGAGTCCATGATGTCATTGTACAGTGATGTCATAGATAGGAAAGTCCAAGATTGTAAAGATCATATACAGTATAATCTAATCTACATAAGTCCAATATATCTTATCTAAAGCAGTCCGTTATCTGCATGTCCATTGAGCCGCTAGATGTGCTCAGGTCACTTATCAACACGGATTTAGTAGACGGAGAAGAGGAGTATGAAGTGGAGCGCATTCTAGACTCGAGACGCTTCGGCCGGAGCAAGAAACTGCAGTACCTCGTGAAATGGAAAGGATACCCAGACTCGGAGAACCAGTGGATTAACGAGAATGACGTATTCGCTGACGAAGCTCTAGTGGAGTACAAGCGGAGTACGAAGGCGAGGAAGATACTTATAAGAAGAGGGCGAATTGCAACACAACCCCCATCTCCTCACACTGGATTCCTCATCCACTCAGAAATGTCTCTTCCCGCTTCCTCCTCTCCCTCCTCTCTCGCTGCCTGCCTCGTCGACAGCCTCACCCACAAGGAGCTTCGAGTGGCCCTCAACAACGTGCAATCCATCATCGACGTCGAAGACCCAGACCAGCCCGCCACGTACTGGCTCCTCAACCCCAACGGCGACCGCCTCAACACGGCCCCATACACCGAGGCCAAAGTTACTCGGCTTCGTACAGCTGTCGGACTCTTTGCGAGTCCCCCACTTCGACCTGACCCAGTACGGGTTGAAGTCAAGCAAGAAGAAGACGCCCGCGATGTTGAGGTGGCAGGACTGGATGAAGGTATGGGACTGGAAAGAGTCGGCGGGGACTGGAAGCGGCGGCAACTGGCGGTGGCAGCAGCCAAGCGAGCCGTCGTCTATCACCGACGCCGCCAACACACCGAGATGCTGAAGGGGCAGTATACGAGGCAGTAGAAGGGGCATTAAGGGAGTGGTACCCAGTTGAGCAGCCATACCTAATCACCGCCACCGACTCTGACGACCCCCAGGAAACGCCCTACGCATGTGACTCCACTGGCCGCCCCATATACCGCAGCGGCGTGGTGGTCGACACTCAAGACGCCACCCTGCCCGCCATTCGCCTCCGATACCTAGGGGGTTCATCACGGACTGCCCCGCACGGGTACAAACACAATCAG
>JAKELL010000566.1:0-24531 GCA_021524915.1 Lactarius akahatsu | reverse complement strand
GAGAGGTGAGCAAGCCAATTTGGATCGTTCTGAGGAACGGTGGTAGACTGAATGCTTCCTGAGGGAAATATCGGTGACCAGTTCGAATATCAGGAGGATGTCATACTCTTCCGGTGATAAGTTCGTATAGCATTACCCCAAATGCCCAAATATCAACCTCACGCCCATATGGCCTGCCAGCGAACACCTCCGGGGGGGTATACGCGGGCGTGCCGAACATCTCATTGCCGGAGACAGTACGTTGCCCAGCCGCAAGCTTGCGCGCAAGGCCAAAGTCGCCAAGGACAATGTGCCCATCAATATCGATGAATACATTCTCGGGCTTGACATCTCTGTGAACGACCCGCTTTGAGTGAATGTGTTCGAGTGCATGAGCTAGCGGGTGAAGGTCGATCGTCGACCGAGAATACAGAAGTGAAGTGCTCACGAGCTCAGCCATGTAGAACCGAACCGCATCCACTCTAGAGCCTTTCATCAATAGTAAGGTGTGGAGGTCTCCGGCGGGGTGATACTCCTGCAGTAAAATGGTTGAGTACAAATGTCTGATCTCCTTGAGATGTCGTTCACGCACCGTGACCAAGTAAAATTTCTGCTGTCATGAAGCAGGCGCGTACCTGAAGAATGAAATCGTTCCCTCTCAGGTCGAGAAGGAGGTTACGCTCGGCCATGACGGTCTCGATCGCGAGAAGTGATCCGGAAAGCTTGGCGCTTCGGAATAACCTTGAGTGCATATAGACCGCTTGTATCGTTCTCCCGCACAAGATACACCTCCGCAGACGACCCGTCTCCGAGACGTCGGAGGACAGTAAAGTCTTCAAGACGCGGTGCCGCCATCAACGAGAGGTCTGTGTAGGCTTTGGAGGCTGTAATTAAAAGGGGTTATGTTAGGAGACACAAGTTTTCGGACGGATCTGCGTACTCTGCTGTGCTGAGACTTGGAGCGGATTGGTTGGCGTTGCTGGTTAGGTGTCTTAGGAGCCATTTGAGCTCTAGTCGGCATCGTCGTTTACTATGAGAGAGGGAGGAAAGGATGGAGGGGAGGAATGAAGTACGTCTTCGCCAATAGACGGAGATATATACGTGCTCGCTCGGGGCGCACGCAACGGATCCGAAAAGGCTGTTCTCGACATGAATGCTCCCTGCTTTTCCTGAATCGGTTAGTGGGGAGCCGGTAAGGGACCTGGGAGAGGGCCAGTCGAGCAGTGTCATTTTCGCGACCGAGTTCTATGATACTGTAGTTCCGAGTGGTTGCCGGGTTCCGCCCAGGCCCCACGCTGCGGGGGCTCGTTGAAAAGTCCGAGAGGACCGAGTAAGGAAAGCCCCTGGAGGGTAGCGCTTCCGTTACAATAGCCAATGGCGTAGGGAAAAGGAGTATAGCGACCAGTCCTGTAAATAGTAAAACGATGTACGAGCACATCGCATGAAAGAATGGTGGGGGATCTACGAGCGAGCTAAGTTATTCGGAGATCGTGGCAGTGGCTTCTGAGATCTGAGGCACCGGCCCGTGTGAGCGCAAGGAGGTATGACGTCGATCTCACTTCGACTCTCAGTTTTATGAACAGCACGTTGGACTGAGACCCAACGGTCTCAGTTTTTTGTATCACCCGTGCGTTTCCTTTTCGCTCTTTCACTACCAGTACTAACGTTTGTTATTCTTTTTCAGTCAAGGCCTTCAAGTTAGCTATTCGACGGACGCATCGTGACCACTGGCACGACATCTCTTGCTCCGCGGACTGCGCGCCCACTTGCGCCGCATCACACCTGGGCACCGGTGTACTCCACCCAGCAGTGATGTCACCACGTGTGTATTCGATGCCCACGTACAGTATGTCATGTTGCCAGTCACAGGGACATACAGTACGTGGGACACGAACGCTATATGAATTTAAACCCAGCTTTACCAGCCTGTATATCGACTATCATATACAGGATCGTTTGAGGTGTATCTTTCGTTTCGAGCAACACTCTCACATCAGAACAGCATTGGAAAAACGATCTTATATTTATATCGAACATCTTACTGGAAAAAAAAGTAAATGTGGGACGCTAGTAATGGAGAATGTAGACGTGGAAGCATTGCGCGGAAGAATGGAATGTGGTGTCAAAATGTACCGGAACCATTGCGATGTACCAATAAAACGCGATGAAGACTATGCATATGTACAGGATCTAGTGTCCGATGGGGTAAAGATGTGGAGGGTATGGAACAATATCCAGTGCAAAAAAAAGGTGAAGGAATGAGAAAGCGATGGTTGTCAAAGGTCATGCGAAACAAGGTGATGGTAATACACAGAAAAGGATAAAAAGTGCAGGGAAGAAACAGCATGAAGTTAGAATGAGCGTGGGAAGTGGGAAGTGGTACCGGCGTTCAACCAGGAATTGAAGCCCCTGTCCGGCTCGCTTGTGAAAAATTCGGGCTGAGAGAGAGGCGTGGAAATAGCCGGAGGCAGGCTAGGTGTCCAGCTGAGAGCGGGAACCGGTTCAAGTGGGGGAGTTGCCATATGATTGGGGGGGAGGAACTGATATCCGGAAACGCGAGAAGAGGACGGCCCAGCGGATGCAGTCGGGAAAGTGAACGAATTCGGCACGGACGAAAATGTAGGCAGATTCTGGAAGCCCGTGCCCAGATAAGTCGACTGCCCAACCGATGTAGGGAAGGCGGGCGCGAAAGGGCGGTAGTTTGATGCCGCCACAGGGACTGTTTGACGATACGGAGTCCACAATTGGGACAAAGCTTGACCTTGGGGCTGCACGGTGGTGTTCGATTGAGAGCCAAGTAAGTAGGTTCCGTCACCTGTCGGCGCTGTGGAAAACTGCAACTGGCTTGCCTCCGGCAAAGAAAGGCTAGAGTTCGAGTCAATAGTCTTGGGAGCACCGCAAGCGGGTGCCGCAGCAACGGGGACGCTAATCTGAACGCCTTGAGAATCTTTTGGCTTCGTGGCGTGACGGCGCGGGGCACCGACGATCTGTTTCCAAAAATCATCGTGATGAGTAGCGTTGGTAGGTATATTGCTCTTGCTCGCGGTGGCTGCAGACGATGACGCATCCTGGGTGCTGTGGGGAACAGCTCGTTGGTCGCAGGCCTCCTTCGAAACCTTCGTGCCACTCTTCCGTTTGGCCATGAGTGCCTTTTTGGCCTTCTTGAGTGTCTGTCTATCGCGGAAATTATCCTTGTGATAAGGCTTGTGGCCATGCTGGCTCTTACGGTGGCGGGTAAGTGCCGAAGGGTCGGTGAAGCCAGAATTACAATCCGGGCAAGGGTAACGCTTCTCATTGGAACTAGGGAAAGTCATAAATTAGAATGAAACGAACGATATTGATTGACACGACGAACTGCCTGGCATTGATGTGAGCCTTCAAGTTGCTTTTCTGATCGGTCTTGTACTCGCAGCCGGCATGCGGACAATGGACCCTATTGATAGACTGTGAGATATGAAGTTGTTTAGCGTCATGCCACAGACGTACTTGACTTCTGTGCCATCTGGGTGCTGAGTTTTCCTATGGCGCTTCATGTCGGATGCACGGGACATCGTCGTCCCACAATCCGGGCATGTAGCCTCGGAGGCAGAGGGAAATTTCCGGGTGGATTGCGTCAGCATCGTAGCAGGGTGGCTTCTCGGGTGTGGACTCGTAGAATGACAGGCGACAGGAAGGTGTGGTAATTATATCTCTGTGGATTGAAGGAGATCGGGAGATGTGTGAAATGGGTGGGAGAGCAGTCGAGGATGAGGGGAGAAGGGAGAGGAAGTGTCGGTTGACGAGGAGGAGATGGGTGGAAAACAGTTGTATTTAAAGGGCCCCGGGAGGGCTAAGTCCACAACCCTCGCCGACAATGCCGAGAGTGTCTTTTGTGCGCGCCCACAGTTGCACCCCGCCCAAACACCCAGGAAAGGGATATTTTGGCGGAGGCTCACCAACGCCCACAGCGCACCCTCAAACAACAGCAGTAAAAATTGCCGCATAAAGGAGCAAATGGCGGACGCCTACAGCCGATCGGCCCAAGCCACAAGATCGTACTTGAATGGGGAATTGTCCACTGAAAGTCCAGAGATGGCAGGTTTTCGTCACTACCACAATGCTGTGACCACCAGCAGGAGGTCATAAGCGAGGTCGGAGTGGGAAAATAAGATCATCTCGACCTCCCGTAGACTCTAACCCTAAAGTACACGGGTGGGAGGCAATGTTGGGGGCCATATGTCATCAGTTAGGCCGCGTAACTGGGGCGAAAAGTTGCATTAAAGTTAAAGGAACACGTGTGTGTAGGTTGGACAGGGAGTGAAGGTGGGGGTGTCGCCAAGGAGGAATAGGACGACAGTATCAAAACAAAAGAGCCAGACCTAGAGAAGAGACCGCATAAGGCCAAGTCGCGAGCTTGTGATGTCTGAGATTTACGATCGCGGAGTGCGGAGATTTGAAACTAGCGAGGTGAGACAAGAGGAGAGGGGAGGGAATTCCGCTGAACCGATGCACAGATAGACCGCACGGATACGAAGCATCAGAGTATTGGTCGAGGCGTTGACCTGGTCTAAAAAAGCACCCAATGACAACGCTGACCTAGGTTTGAAACGATCACTATGATTCAGACTCTCGAACCATCGACCGAGGTTGTAAGACGCATATGTATACCCCACGAGGAGTTTAGGCAATGAAAATATTTCTCTTTCTTTCCATACTTAACCACCGAGAAGCCTGGCAAATGGTGAGTATAACTCGAACAGAGGTTCACAAGAGCAGGACCACCGCATATCTGGCGCGGGGAAGCACAGGTGTTCGGGGAAATGCGTTCCGGTTGAATCGGCGACATTTCCCGAATTAGCGCTCGAATTGCAATTAATTCGGACATTTTGCGTTTTGCCAGCAACCTGAACTCACCACCATCCTCGCCATTGCCACCATGTTGTCCCGCTCAGCTGCTCGCCTCTTGACCACACAGACCCGTGCCTTTTCCACCACCTCCACACGGCAAACAAAAGTCGCTGTCCTTGGCGCGGGTGGAGGCATTGGCCAGCCGCTCTCTCTACTCCTCAAAATCGACCCCCTTGTGTCTTCGCTGAGCCTCTACGATATCCGTGGCGCCCCCGGTGTTGCTGCGGATGTCAGCCACATTGATACTGACAGCACGGTGCGTTGCCTCGTATAATGCCAATTAGTCGCACCGTTACTGAGTTTGTTGTTGTGCCCATGTGCTAGGTAAAAGGCTACACAGCCGACCAACTTGACGACGCACTTGATGGAGCCAAGGTCGTCGTCATCCCTGCTGGTGTTCCCAGAAAGGTGCGTTTTCCCTATTCACGTTGAGATTCTTGGTCTCACTTTCAACCCCACAGCCTGGTGTAAGTTTTCTCATAGATATCCGCCTTATGTCCGCTTATATTCCTTTAGATGACCCGCGACGATCTCTTCAATGTAAGCGTCTTTGTTTCGTATACTCTACCACAATCGTCTGAATGACTATGTATAGACTAATGCATCAATTGTCCGGGACCTTGCCGCGTCGGTCGGCAGGGTTGCCCCCGAAGCGCACATCTTGGTTATCTCCAACCCAGTCAATTCAACGGTGCCGATCGTTGCCAAGACGCTTGAAAAGGCTGGTGTTTTCGACCCGCGTCGTCTGTTCGGTGTCACCTCCCTTGATGTCGTCCGTGCTGCGCGCTTCCTTGGTGAGGTCAGCGGCAATGACCCCAAGAACACCGTGATCCCCGTCGTCGGTGGCCATTCTGGCGCAACGATCGTACCGTTACTCTCTCAGAACGCATACGGCAAGTCCATCTCTGGTGAAACCTATAGCAAGCTTGTGCATCGCATCCAGTTTGGCGGTGATGAAGTCGTCAAGGCCAAGGATGGCGCTGGCTCTGCTACGCTTTCTATGGCATATGCTGGTGCCAAGTTCGCCAATGCGATCCTTCGTGGCCTGAACGGAGAGAAGGGTGTCATTACTCCCACCTTTGTCAAGAGCGAACTCTTCGCCGACCAGGGCGTTGACTTCTTCTCGTCCAATGTTGAACTCGGTGTACGTATTCTGTTGAATCTGGTCACAGAGTACGTCGTTTATGTGTCTTACTCGTCCAGAAAAATGGTGTCGAGAAGATTTATCCTGTCGGCCCTCTCTCGGCTGAGGAGCAGAAGCTGCTTGAGGCTTGCTTGCCCGATCTCAAGAAGAACATCGAGAAGGGTTACGCCTTTGTTGCATAGGTCTCTGCATTATATAGACGTCAGAACTGAGCAACTCTAATACATGACCCTTGCCATCCTCACTACGAGCGGTGTTGAGCTAGCAAATACATGTCCATGATTCTTGGTACACACTGTACAATATGCCCGTTGGTTGCTTCATCGTCGCCCTTTTTGTACGAGTGTGAACCCGTCATCGTCCACGACAAGCTCGGGTTTTGACGGTCTCTGCTGCGAGTCGCCAGCAGCCCGCAATAACTGCGGCGCCTCGTCCTCGTCTTCGTCCTCCCATTCGCCCTCATCATCATCATCGTCCTCATCCCCATCCACGACCTCCTCCCGCACATCGACCTTCTTCGCCCTCGCGCCCTCCGCTTTACGCTCCCACTCCCGCACGGCGTCCTCCCCGGCGCCCCACAGCGCCACGACGTCCGCCGCGACGGCCTCGACGCTGCCGTCCTCCACCGACGCGCCAAACTCGTCCTCCAGCACCTGCGCGAGCATCAGCGCGACGTACTCCGCGTCTGGCGTCGGCGTCGACTGCTGCTGCTGGTCGAATGCGTCGACGAGCTCGGACACAAGCCAGCGCTGCTTCGTGCGCGATTCGGGCCCACCCCAGCCCTGCTCGACGGCGATGCGGAGCGCGGGCCATTGCTCGAGACGCGCGATCACGCCGCGCGCGAAGAGGATCAGTGCGGGGTTGGGCGGTGGTGGGGATGTGGCTTCCGCTGCTGCAGATGACATCGTTTCGTGTCTCAGATCGACTTTTTTTTTTTTCTTTCTGTTTTTCACTCGTCTTCCGTTGAATATGGAGAGATGTAATGGACCGTCGGTTCTATTTTACGATTGAGAGACGACAAAGCGAAGGACACATACCGGAAAACGGCGTTGAAGGACAAATGATTTTTGTTCGGCTACTTGCGAACTTCAAGAGACAACTAGAAGTTCTGAATTGTTCTGAATTTATTTTCCACGACTGCGACTCGGACATGCCGAACACAATACACATTAAATGGATAACGAAATTGCGTAGCAAATAGCAGGATGGGACATCAATAAAATAAATATGCATTCTACCGTACGAAAAGGATATTGAGCGAAACACGTGAAGAAGTCTCAAGACTGGGATGCAAGAGATTGTTGTAGCAGGTCATCAAGGATCTGAATACATAAACGCCCGTCAGTAAGCACACACGCGCACAGGTTGCAGGCAAGCAGTACTTGCCTGGCCCATCTCGTCTAGCTGCTTCAGCGTCGGCGCATAGATCTCCTTGATCGCCGGATGCAGCTCGTCCAAATTAAGCGGGCGTCCAAACAGCATTTCGTCGACCGGATGCAGCGGTGGCAGCGGGGCGGGCTTGTCCTGCAACCCCGAAAGTTCGATGATCGCCATCATGTGCGACACGCCAAAGTCATCCTTCGGTAGCGCCACCTTTGGCTTTCGCTGTCTCGGTGCGACTTTGGCGGGCGACGCGGTCGAAGCGGGTGACGGCGAGCCGACAGCAGTGCGATATCCGGATGATGAATCCGTCGTCATGGAGGCAATTGAAATCTGGCGCAAGTGCGGCTGTTGCTGTTGCTGCTGCTGTAGTTGTTGCTGAGGAGTTGACCTACCATGAGAAGCAGAAGAAGACGTAGCCGAGCGTCGGCTGCGCAACTCAGGGGTGACCGTGCGTTCCGAGGCAGGGGACGGTGCGCGGAGTGTACTCTCTTTGCTGATTCCAACAGGTGTCGAAGATCTCGACCGCTCGACAGCGCCTTGCGGCGGCTCGTCTTGACCAACACTCGAGTAGACGCTATTGACGGTCGACGCAGAGGTAGGCGGCGACGAAGGTGTGCGTTGGATGGTGCGGCCATCCTTGATCTTGCTGAGGACTCGGTGGAGTTTCTCGTCCACTCCATCCCTGGCACCGCCACGCGAGAGGACGCCTTCGAGCAAATCGCCCTTGCCGGCGGACGAGGAGGAAGAATCCCACTCTTCCTCCATGATGTCGCTGATATCGTACGTTTCGCCGCCTTCGACATAAGAATAACGTGTACGTTCGTCCGTATCGTATCGCGAGGACCGTAGCACGGCATTGTTGGGAAGAAACACATCGACGCCACGCTGCGAGTTCGCTTGAGCAGAGAGGATCGCGCGCTGATTCGCACGTGTCGCAGCCCTTTGCGCCGCGATCAGCTCTTGCTTCGATATATGACGCTGTTTTGCGTCATCGTCCCCTGACGCTATACTTGAACTCGAAGCCGATTCGCGATGCATCTTTTGCAACGCAATCTCATCAAGTGGGGCTGAGAGGCGATGCCGAGACGAGGAAGTGCGATATGTGACGGCGCGACGAAGGATAAAGACGGGGTCTTCCGGGTTAACGTCGTCTGGACTGCCGAGCAACTGCATAGAGTCAAAGGAGCGCCGCTTGCTGTCGATTGACCTGCGGTCCGCTGGACGATAGGTGGGTGGTCGAGGATAAGCGTCGATGACCTTGCCCGGGGGAGTGAGCTCGCGCTCTATAAATTGTCATGAACACAAAGGGTGTTTGAAGAAAGGACGCCACCAACCTTTGGCATCGGCCAACACATTAAGCACATAACGCACACGTGACGAGCTGCGTCTCTTTGTGTTCTTATCTTCAACTTCATCGCCCCCGTCTACTACGCCATCTGGTATCCCAAACCTCTCCAGACCTATCTCGATGACTTCCGCGACCGTAATGTTTTTGGGGAACACAAAGATCTTACGGCGGAACGGTGCTGAAGACGCAGGGACCTGAGGGCGATCACGCAACGTATTTTTGAACACGATTGCTTCCGTGAGCGGATCGAACACCATGTCGTCAGGCAGGTCGTCCGGATATATCATCAACTGAAGCGCGAAGCGGAACGAGGGACTACTGAAGCGTTCCGAAGGCACTGCAGTGCCTGAGATGTTGAGGTATTGTGGTCGTAAACGAAGCCCACTGTTCTGTTCGCCGCCTGGCACAGACTCGGCAGAAATTGTGGCATCGCCCTCTTCCATCGTTGCGCTCTCTTCGGAACCGGACTCTGAGCGGCGGTTAAGGTAGATCTTGACAGCCGTGTCGTCCGTGAAGTCGTTCATTGGCAACTTTTTGATTGCGGGATGCTGTGACAGGTTGCTGGCAATGGAACTGATACTGCCCACCGAGCTTCGCTTCACCTTTGGTAGGTCGAGGGCGGCCTCGGCAAGAGTCTCGAAGACAATAAGTGGCTTCTCTTCGGGATGCAGTACTGCGGACGAGCCTTCAAGTCGTTTAACGGTAAGGTAATAGTCCGTTACGTCCTCGCCTGCCGGTAGACGGAACCTTTGCATGGCCTGCTTAACTAGCTCCTCCGAACTCGTCAACGAATTGAGCAGTACAGTCTTGAAGGTTGCCTCTGTCTGAAGCTTCTTTCCAGCGAAGACGCGGATAACGCTCAGTTCAGGAACTGTGCTTGACCCATCTCCGCTAATATTTCCTCCTATCAGAAGGGAACCAGGACGAGGACGGCGGCCATCACTGGACGGTGATAATGTCGAGGACGCATTGCCAAGTGCCAAGACGCCGAACCCTGGGCTCCCAGGAGATATCTGCAGTGTTGACTGAGGTTCGGGTGGAGATGCCGGCGACCGGGTAAGGTATTGTTGTTGATACAACACTTGCTGTTCCCTGTCGCGCTGGCGCAAGCTCGTGGCATGCTGGGATACAGGCGACGGTGCGGTTGCCGGCGCCATCCCACGTCGTGGTGGAGTCTGTGGGCCAGCACCACTGTCGGTGTGATTGCTCGACAGGCCAGACTCTTCAGAGCCCCGTAGATCGACGTTTCGGGAGATGTCAATAGAGCCGTTTGAACCCTTTTCCTTGTGTTTATCTTTGCGGCGATCAAAAAGCCGACCAAGGAGTCCACTCGATTTGCCTTTTTTGTCTCGTTCTCTCCCGCTGTCTTCGTCACCGGACGATTGCGGTTCCTTGCGTAGTTTTGCTGGCCCGCCATTAGCGCGGCTGACTGGGGGTGATTTGGCCTTCTTGCGGGCAGCCTCCTCAAGTGCCTCGATCTCCTCGCGGGTCCGCTTCCGCTCTTCCTCCTGCTGTTGCATGACCTCACTAGGAAGCATTGGGCCAGCGAGACGCGGTTGAGGCTGTCTCGGTGCCTGGCTGCGCTGATTGTTGTCCTGCGCAACCAATGGCGTCATGCTGATCTTCTTGGTCTCCGAAGCATCAGCGGGGTCCATGGAACGAGACGTGCTTGGTGTGGAAGGAGAAACGGAAGCGGAGGTCTCTTGCAGCGGAACAAGTTGTTCGCGAGAGCCCGAGGTGCGAATGGAAAGACCAGCAGACCTCTGGGCGACTGTGTCAGGCGTCTGGCGAGCCATCGACTGAGCTATGAGCTGCTGCTGGCGACGTTGCTCTTCGATCTGCTGGCGTTGTTGCGCGGCTTGCTCCTCCGCTTCTTGACGTTGCTGGAATTGCTGCTGCTGTAATTGCTGAGCGTGAAGTTCTTGTTGACGTCGTTGCTCCTCGGCGACGGCCAGTGCGCGAGCCCGCGACGGGTCAGGAAGCGCCTCTTCCCAGCTCATGCCGTCATCCGAATCTCCACCTCCGCCCCCGCGACGTTCCTGTTCTGCCAACATAGCCTCCTCCGCCAAGGCAGGATCCTCGTCCTCGTAGCCACCGACATCCCATTCGTCATCGTCATCTTCTTCTTCGTCGTCTCCCCAGACGGCAGGAGGGTAACGGTGTACCTGCAAAGCAGGCCTAAAGATGACGGAGCGCCGTGCATGCTGCCGTGAGCGAGCATCAGCGCCGCCGGACGTAGGGGATGGGGTCTGCTGACTGGAACCGGAACGCGAAGGCATGTTGATGCGGAAGTGGCCGCCTTCCTGCATCTCCGCTTGCGTGGCCGAAGCGAGCTACGGTAGCAGGTATTAGCGGGTAATAGCAAGCGACACAATAGAGGACACACGTCGACATTGCGGTGCTTGTTGAGCCTAGCAAGACGCTCGAAGGGCGTCTCGATATTTTCGGCGGGTATGTAACCAATCTCTTGCGTTTTTAGAACGCGAACGAGCCACCAGTAGCTATTGCTATCGTCCATCAAGACGAGGCTGTCGCCTTTCACGACGCTGGCCTGGCCTTCGACGGTTGCAGCGAAGCTGTGTAACGAATAGACCAGATCAAAATCGATTGATTCATTGGGTATGGAAAGGGAGGAAGAGCGGTCGTCGTCGTCGGCATAGTCGCCATCACGCTCATCTTGATCAGAGTCGTCCTCGAGCATTGAGTGTTCTTCGTCAGAAGGATAGGTCTCGCTGTGTATGTGTAACTGAGAGTGTTCGTCTGTGACCATAGTCCCACGTAAGTCGAAGGTGTCCTGCCGCTGTGGTCTACGCGGGGAACCAGGGTCCATATAACGAGGGACTGTTTTGAATGAAAAAGAGAAAAGAGGAACGAAGAATAAAGAGAGACCGCGGAGAAGAGCAGAGTGGTTGTGAGGGTCAAGTCCAAGTTGCCGCGTGCACCGTGTCCGTGTCTCCGTGTGCCTGAGCCAGCATCCGCTTATGCTTAGCGCCATCGCAGCGCGCAAGGCACGTCAACAAAACCTCAAAAACTCTACGAAACGCAGACAATCTCATCACACGAGAGCGAGAAAAAAGTCGCGTTCAGAAAATAAACATGATTCGGGGACAGCTTTGAGCGACGATGACTCGGGCATGTCCATTGACTTGCACCAGGAAGACGTTGCACCACCCCAGCCTGCCCGGCCAGAGCAAAGGAAAGCGTGGTCTCCCAGTCGCCTTGTCTTCGATTCCTCTGATGACGCATCCGATGCGAACGAAACACCTCTTTCCGAGCCTCCACGATTCCCATCTTCCAATAACCATCTCACAAATGAAGAACCTGAGCTTCTGTCTACATATCGACCTGCCGCCGACCAGAACATGTTTCGGCTTTCCGAAGACGAAGGGTTGTCTGTGGGCTTGACCGGACCCGCTGTTGCCCTGGTGCTATTCCCGTCAGCGACGGTGTCTTTCGTGGGCACCTATCGTCTGCGTGTTCTCCGTGGCTCGATTTCCCTGCTAGGGACAATTGTCCGACCCTCCCAGGTTGTCCATCAAGTCTTTGCGCCATATTCGTCCCCAATTCCCGTAATTCAGGCGCTTGCGGCTCGCGGAGAGTCTTCAAAATCACCATCTGATATCCCCGCTCGAATTCTCAGCAGCGTCGACGAAGGGGACGTCGTGATCGTGTTGCAGGAACTGCAAAGTGGTGTCGATGGCCTCGGACGCATCGTGCGTACTTTTGAAGGTGTTTTTGACGACGTACATCCTAAGGGAATCCCTGTTATACCTCTGCGAGGCGCCTATTTTGTAAGTCACTCGTTCCTCGAGAACATTTGTTTTTTTTTACAAAGACCGCCAGACTACCCAGGCCGTGCGTGGACTGCGCGCCTTCCGGTTATCACCATCCTGGGAAGCCGCTCTATCCGGGTCACCATTTTCTTCGTCAAGCGAGACAAATTCCAAACCGCTAGTCCTTCTAGTAAAGGGCCAGAAAAATTCTGGGAAGAGCACACTCGCGCGCATACTCGTCAACAGGCTAATTTCCCGGTGCGCGCCTAGCAAATGAAGTGGGCTCGCGTACCTTACTAACTCGTTTCTAGATACCGAAGGGTGGCCTTCCTTGAATGCGACATCGGCCAGTCCGAGTTCACCCCCGGTGGAATGGTGGCCCTGAATATTGTAGAGCGTCCTATTTTTGGTCCGCCCTTTACCCACCCCACGCTTCCCCACCAAGCGCACTATGTCGGCGCAGATAACCCGCGTTCTTCCCCATCGCACTATCTGCGAGCCATTCAAGCATTGGTCGACACCTATCGCTTGGACCTTCAATATGCGACCTCGTTCGTCGGCGTTGAGGATGATAGCGACGACGATCGCATTGTGGACATCATCCCACTAGTTGTAAATACCATGGGGTGGACAAAGGGCCTCGGCATCGACCTCGCGCGGCGAATAGGAGAGATGGTCCAACCCACAGATATCTTCACATTCGACACCACCCCACCTGATGGCGACGGCGTCGAACCACACGGGCCACGGGTGCACACCTTGGAGCCCGCCATGCCCTCGCCGCGGTTCACTGCGGCCGACCACCGGGCACTCTCCCTCCTCTCCTATTTCCACGCCGTCTTCCCCGACCCCACGCGTCTAGCTCCTCTCCAGCAAGCGACCGCTTCCCTGTGGGACGCCAGCCTGCCCCTCTGTGCACAGCCTCCATACGAACTGACGTCGCATCTCGCGCTCGACCGCATCGTGCTCACCGGTGCCGGCGCGGAGGACGTCGTCCGCCCGGAATTGGTGCGCGTGTTAGCCGGCGCGCTCGTCGCGCTCGTCTCGGACGCAGCGCCGTCTCGTTCCGACAGCGAGGAGCTCTACACGCCCGGCACGCCGCCGCCGGATCCTGCGAGCTCGAGCTGCCTCGGGCTTGCGCTCGTACGGGGCGTGTCGAGCGACGGATCCAAGCTCCAGCTGCTCACGCCTGTGCCGCCGGAGGCTCTGATGAACGCCCGAGTTCTGGTCATGGGCGAGCTACGGCTTCCCGTGTGGGGTTGGCTGGACTTCCGCAGCGCCGATGGCGAGCAGACAGGCGCAGACGACGTGCCGTTCTTGAGTTGGGGCCGCAGCGCTGGCACGGGCGGCGAGCGGCGACGAGTACGGCGGAACATCATGCGTCGCGCGCAAATGTAAGTTGCTTTTAGATCGTTTAGGTGTTGTATTGTATGTCTATCTGTGATGCTACACCAATGCTACATCGATACATGTGCGAAGCCAACCAAAAGGGTCATTCGAAAACAATTGTTAAATCCGGGCCTTTGCATTGGAGCCAGCTCGCCCAAAGGTCCTGGTATACGGGCGACGGGAAGAAGCCCTTTTGCGCTGCTGCCTCATCAGTGACAAGATGAGCGATACGTGCGATCTCCTGGCGGTCGCGCGTACTCAGGTAACGGATTATCTTTGCGGCCTCTCGGCGCGAGGGCGGAATCTGCAGAGTCCATGTCGTCAGTCACGGCTTGGCCGACAACAGTCCAACCGCGCACCTCATGTGGGTACACCAGTCTGTGCCACTTGTGATAAACGGATGGCGTCAGCTCGCGTTCGCTCGCTGCGTCGTCCACGCGGCGGCCTGGGTGATCCCGGTATGCTGGCAGCAACCGCGGGACGTAAGACGTGATCAGCGGGACGGGACTGAGGCATCCGTGCGCAGAGACCCCGCGGACACGCCCGTGGCGGGCGTCAGAGCTCGCAAAGAAGGCCGCTCGTGTTCGTGCCGACTCGTCCCACCACTTCTGCTCCTCGGCCAAGGACCGGTAGTGCCTGTAGCGCCCCAGTCCGGCCGGGAGGAAGTCCCAGAGCTTAATCCTAATCCGCCCAAGAGGGTTGGGGAGACGGAGGCATGATAAGAAATGCGCGAGACGGTTGGCGATGGCCTTGAATGGCTGGAAAACCATGCGCCATTCGAGAGAGTGGGGAGGGGACATGGTGGGCGACGGTCGAGCGGGGTGTGCGAGGTCGAATGCCTGCACGCGCGAGATATTGGTATTTGAGTCGAGGGGTTGGTGGCAGAGGGCAAGAACTCACTGTGAATGTCCTCATGGCGTTGCAGGAAAGTGGCGATGCAAGTTGTGCCACGATGGCTTGAGGCTATAAATGCAGACGCATGGCACGACCTAATTGTTACCCATTAAGAGCGAGTCCGAGAAACAAGGTCTCAGATCTCAGGCCTCAGGGCCCAGGTATTCTGAAGGATTAAAGCACGGCATGCGCATTGATTCACATTGGTCGACTACTTACAAAGTACGGCGAATGTGTGAACGGCATAGTCAAGCACCCCCCATGCATACGAAAGAAACGCAGAGGTCAAGGGGTGCTCCGGCTTAATTGCGAACAAGACTCGATGTTCCCTCGCCCACCCGTACCCTAAGCCGCCAATGAAAGGAAGAGGCAAAGAGTTGCTCCCGCAATGTGCATGAGCCGTGGTGAGGGTTGTAAACATAAAATATATTTGTCCCACGCTTCTCGCCTGTCCAATGGACCAGAAAGTGATCGGCATCTTAGGTGGGGGTGGGTATCCCAGCTGTCCTTATACCAAGTACTGATATCGTTGTCTTTAGACCCGCACTCCTCTGCTGAATTTTAATGACTCTCTTCCCGTAACAGGGGGGGGCCAGCTTGGCCGCATGCTGGCCGCCTCGGCGTCTCTATTGAACATACCGGTTGTCGTCCTAGACATTGGCGCTCACGCACCCGCAAAGCAGGTCGTTGCACCAACGGCGCCTCACCGTGCCCACGTCGATGGCTCGTTTTCCGATCCCGATCAAATACGCGAGCTTGCCACCAAGGTCGATGTCTTGACCGTCGAGATAGAGCACGTCAACGTGGATGTGCTTGAAGAGGTACAGAGTAGCCATGGAGTGGAGGTGCACCCAAATCCATCGGCCATCCGCATCATCCAGGATAAGTTTCGTCAGAAGGAACACTTCCTGTCCCTTTCTCTCCCCGTCGCAGAGTTCCTCCCTGTAGATTCGACGGACCGAGCAATCACAAGCGTAGCTGGGGTTCTTGGCCTACCCTTGATGCTCAAAAGCAGGACACTGGCTTACGACGGACGCGGGAATTATGTGCTCCGTGAGCTATCGCGAATTCAGGACGCTCTCAATGCTCTAGGCGGACGGCCCCTCTACGCCGAGAAATGGGTTTCGTTTGTCAAAGAAATCGCTGTCATGGTAGTGCGAACCGCGACTGGGGACACTTTTTCTTATCCAGTCGTCGAGACGGTCCAGAAGGACAGCATCTGTCACTTGGTGTTTGCCCCCCTCCGGAGTCGAGATACTGGCCTTATGGCGAGGGCTCGCGACATCGCAGAAACGGCTGTCAGATCTCTGAGTGGTGCAGGCGTATTCTGCGTAGAGATGTTTCTCTTGGCAAGTGGTGCGTCTACTAACATCTTGAAAAATAACGTGTGCTAAACGGCGTTATCCAGGTCAAATTCTTGTGAACGAGATCGCACCTCGGCCTCACAATTCCGGCCATTACACCATCGAAGCTTGTGAGACCTCCCAATACGAAAACCACCTCCGCGCCATCCTCGCGCTCCCCATCGGCTCGACCGCCCTCAAAGTCCCTTCCGCCGCCATGCTCAACATCCTCGGCGCGTCGAACGACATGTCGGAGCTCACCAACTTCGCCAAGCTCGCCCTCTCCGTTCCCGGCGCGAGCGTGCACCTCTACGGCAAGGCCGAGTGCCGCAAGGGCCGCAAAATGGGGCACATAACCGTGACCGCCAACTCGGACGCCGAAATCAGCGCCCGACTCCGCCAGCTCCTCCAGCATCTCCCAGGCCGCGACGGCGACGGCGACGACGACCTCGACTCGCACGTGCCTGCCGCGCCCGGGCCCGGCGTGGGTCGCTCACACGAGCAGCCCCTGGTCGGGGTCATCATGGGCTCGGACTCGGACCTGCCCGTGATGCTCCCCGCCGCGCGCATCCTCGACCGCTTCCGCGTGCCGTACGAGCTGACGATCGTCTCTGCACATCGCACGCCCGACCGCCTCGTCGCGTACGCACGGTCGGCGGCACCACGCGGCCTCCGGGTGATCATCGCCGGTGCTGGCGGCGCTGCGCACCTGCCGGGGATGGTCGCCGCGATGACCGCGCTGCCTGTCATCGGCGTCCCCGTTAAAGGGAGCTCGCTCGACGGCGTCGACTCGCTGCACAGCATCGTACAGATGCCCGTGAGTGGCAACCGTAATCTTACTCCCAGACTGATCCACGCAATATCTTATTTTCAGCGTGGGATCCCGGTGGCGACCGTCGCTATCAACAACGGAACAAACGCAGGGCTACTCGCTGTGCGTATTCTTGCAGCGGGTAACCCGAGCTTGGTGCGAGATATGGAAGACTACCTGAAAGGACTGGAGAAAGAAGTGTTGGGTAAAGTGGAAAAGTTGGAAAGAATTGGCTGGGAGTCATACAAAGTGGAGAGCATCTGATAGCCAAAAGATGCCATGAAAACGTTGTAAAACTATATCAGGGGAAGATGATTTTAAGAAATTATAACTGTCGTTGCGCCGCAGCGGCGTTAAGATTAGATACATCTGCGGTGACCGGGGTACTACTCTCACTCCTTGGTGTAGATCACCAAAAAATCGTCATGTACACTACTGGGAAAGCAAACTGTCCTGAGGTTAACCGTGACAAAATGAGACAAGGGTTTTGATACGCTTTGAAACAGGCACAATAATCATAAATAATCAGGTTTAATTCAGTGAGAGATCCTTGGAGAGATCTGGTGTGACACTGGGTAAAGCCTCCGGACCAACCGTATATTGTATTGATCAGTTGCCAGTTTCTGCCACAGTGTTGTGCCAGTCGACGGTGGTAGTCGATAGTCGGGTCGCGACTTTACTCGACTGAGACGACTAAGACGGCGACTGTTGCTATATTGGGAATGTTAGTCGACTCGGGGACTAATGTCACGTGTACAATGGTGAGCTCAAGGATGCACACGTAAGCGTTTACGAGAACATAACGCCAAATTTGGATGTCGCGAGAAAACAGTACCATTTATAGATATCCTTATGAAAACATTGTTCTGAGCCTTGAGTTTAGCGCCCTTGGTCGTGTTCAGTCGCAGACCCGACTTGGCGACCGCCTAACCCCGACTTAGTCCCCGACTGGCACAACACTGAAATTTAGTCAAGTCCGAAATAGCCTGGAGTCTGAAATGACCGAAAATGCGAGAATTTGGGGTCAGGGCCAGGCTTGGGGCCAGGGCCAGGGCCTGAGGTATCCTTACAACGTGCAGAAAGTATGGGTCCTTCTTTTTTGGTTGAACTAGCAGCTCAGTGAAGAGGGAGATGAACGCAATGCGCAGAGACGAACGCGCTCTGTATAACGGCGCAAGTTCATTGCGTAACATGTTTCAGTTTGCTGGAACACCAACTGCACTGAGCTTTCTGAATTCTGAGACGGGAAAAAATGTGCGAAATGTACAGTGCCCTAACGACGCTAACGACCGAAAGCGGAAAGGGCGCGAAACATACGAGGCGTACTAAGGATACTATGATCAAGCAAGGTGCACGTATATTTCGGGTCCTGCACTGGTGACAGTCTGAGCCACGACGATCAGACAAGGCTCCGTCTAGTTGACATGAATTCCAGGTGCCCCGGGCCTCCTAGGTAAGGACCAGGTTGAGGTGGGCGTTCTTGAAGCGCTTGGCATCGTGGAGGACCTTCATGATAAAGGAGATGGGGGTGACGTAAGTGGTGGCGTTGGAGTTGAAAGTACCACCGGTAAGGATGCCGCCGATGCGGCTGAAGACGTCGGCGACACAAGACCCGGAGTCTCCTTTGGCGGAGAATGCGCCCGAATCCTGGTCGGTAGGAAGAACCGGCCATTCTCTCGACCCCTGGTACTGCCCGGCAAAATAGCTGCGGGTATAGGATGAAACATTGTTCGCCCTCCCGACGGTCGTACCGGTCTTTGCGCCGTGCTTAAAGACGAACAAGCATTGGTCACCGTTAAAGTCGAGCATGGGCAGCCTGACAAGGGCGCTCTCGGGGACTTGGTCTTTGAGTGTCACAATACGGTTGGGAGGGAACCTGAAGGAGGTGGGGCTGGTGGGGTGCACACATACTTTGTCCATGAATTGCTGGCGTGTATATTTGACCCCTATGCTGACGCTGTTGCCACGGTAGTTACCGGCATCGAGCTTGCCCGCGTCGATCTTGATGACGGCAAGGTCCAGGGTGTACTGACCGGGTTCCGTGGAGAAGACGATGGGAGGAGCCCAGACAAGCTCCCCGAAGACACGCCTCTCCTTCGCCCCCCACTGAGTGGTAATCTCGTGGCGCAAGGCCCTGAGTTCCTTCAGCTCATCCAGCTCCGCCTTCTTGCGCATCTTGACTGACACGGTGTCGTCCACGCCTTCCGACTCGGTCCTCCTCTTGGCATCGGCGATCGCGAACTCTTGAACCCTAATATTGTAGTCGATGTCGGCGAGCTTCGCCCTGAAACCGGAGGTGCCAAGGATGACCACGTCTTCACGTGCCTTGCTGGTGTTCGTGCGCTCGTATTCCTCGTTGTCGTCCTTGTCGACGGGGAGGACAACATGCCGGGCAGTGACAAGGTAGATGTCCTTGTCGTCGCCACCGGCGCTGAAGTAGAAACCGCCTGTTCCCTCGACCCAGGGCCTATTCTTAGTGGAGATCGGGATACCGTGAGTCGCGGTGTATGGCTCACGGGCAGAGAAAGTTGGGTCAGATGGAGGGACCGGATCAAAGAACCTATTGCCCGCCTGTCTCATAACGCGAGACTCCCGGATTTCCACGTGGTAGTCGTGGATACCGTAGGTATCGATGAACGTGCGGCATTGGAGCGCGACAACGCAGCCCTCCTCGAAGCTGAGCGCCCCGAACTCGACGCCGATCCAGACGATGGCCGGGCCGGAGGACTCTCCGACTTCGACGATGCGGAGGGCGTCGATACTTGTCCAGTTGACACACATCGTGTTCAGGCCACGGCGAAGGGCATCAGACAGCCATCGTCCCAAACACCAGCGAGGGGGTGGTCACCTAGCTGCCTAAGCTCTTTGAGGACAGAGTAGGCCTCGGGGCCACTGGGCTCTTCGAAGGGGTGGGGTTTGGTGGTAGCGATGAGGGGTGGTTTAGAGGGCAAGCCCCTATAATAGACCTTGGACACTGCCTCGGTCACCATGAATGGGACGGGGTCTGACGTACTGAGAAGTTCGGTGGCAGAAAGGAGGTTGCTGAAAGTACCCCCACCAGACGAAGCGGTGGCTCATCTGTAACCATGGTAGGTGTTCGGAGCTGTTCGGAGCTGTTCGAGGACATCTGAACAGCTCGAACACCTAATTGCGTTTACAGATGCTGTGGGAAAGAGTGGGGACTGCAGCGCCTCGCCCTCGATGTCCTGGAAGGCAGTGGCGACCTTGCAGGAGTCCACTCAGGCTGAGAAAGAATAACAAACGTTAGTACGGGAAGTATTGAAAGAGCGAAAAGGGATTGTACTGGTGATAGATGTGGTGTGGTTATGGGACGCAGGAGTGGGTTGTAAACGACGAAAGGGGTGCTTTACGAGCGAACGCGAACGACAAGAAATAGCCCGAGTGATGGAGGGGCACAAGACGATTACAAGCGATAGCGAGCTCCCTTTATAACTACTCATACATGTACAGTACCAGTAAAGTAAGACGACGTTTTTTGTGACGCAAAGACAGCGTCACTTTGTTACAGTAAGGAATCCCGAGGCGGAAGAGCTTGGTACGGTAAGCATCACATACTCGTACACGGGAACACAGGGTGACACACGTGCATACGATCACAAACGATTCAATACACAAAGACGAACACGTACTCAATTCACCACGATGTGTTCAAAAAAACCTGGAGGAAACAGAGACAGTTGGAGTCGAGGAGTAGGAGTAGGCGAGTGACGGACTTCCCGATTCGATGCTCGGCAGCTCGAGGCTCCAATTAACTTATCATATGTCATCTGCCACCGCCGACCAACAGGTCGCATGACCAAGTTCTTAGTCACTCACAGTACTCACGAGCTGAGTCCCAGATCGGCAGTTCTGACGACGTACACTTGTAAAAAAAAATCAATTGTAGCATCGTCAAGATTGGACTTGGGGGATTAGATCAAATTTGGATTTTCGCTACATTCTGCTACACAGCCGTCCGTCGGAAAAATAAAAACTACACACATCGACTTGTGGTCAAATTCCGAACGACTTCTCTCCGCGCCCATTCCGCAGACTGGTCTTCACCGTCTACCAACATGCTCCAAATGAGTACCCTGGGAGTAAGTTCGTCCCAGGCCTCCTGAGAGCCCCCTGATGTCATCGAAGCTCGCCATAGGCCGACAACCGCTTCGCCCCAGAGATCGTGAGCCTCTGACGTACCTTCCTCGCGAGAACTGTACGACGTGTGTCGCCACCTCGGGGGGGACTGAACCGAGAACTCGAACTCGGGGAAGACCAGGTTCTTCTCTAGGTAGCGAAGACCAGCAAGACATTGAGACAGGAGGACGCCAAACGCGGGGATGGCAGGACCCGGAAGCAGACTCAGTTTGACGACAATCCGCGACTTCAGCTGAAGGCCCGCGAGGAAAGAAGGCGATGCTGGTGTGGGTGATCAGTCGGCGATTTGTAGTGGGAAAGAGGTGACAACGTGGGTACTTACCTGTATTTCCTTGCAGCGAACTCACACACCTCCCAATTGCTGCGCGCCATTCGCCGCCAGTTGACGACTCCATCTTCGCGGGGTCAACCACGTCGAGAATATTCTCCAATACTCTCATCCAGGACAAGACCTCGTCATCTCGTGGGACCAGAAGCATCATCTCAATCCACGACAGTAGTCCCGACTTGAGTACGAGGGACGTGGCGATCCGCCTGCTGTTCGTGAGATTGAGCAAGATCTTTTGGAGTTAGCCAGTCGACCGACAATGAATGAAGATAGTGACGTGCCTCAAGGATTTCATTTCTTAGGGCTCGGTCTTGCCCCCCGCTGCCCTGAAACAGACTGGCCAACAAATCCCAAGTATGCCTCCGTCTGAAAACCTTCCACTCTTCTTCCCCGGCGCTAAGCATAGCGTCCGCGATAAACTTCAAAATCCAGCTGCGCTCCCTTTTCCAATCGTCGGAGCTACTATACAGCATGGAATATAACATCGGAACGTCAGTTATGTCCAGCTCTGGTCGCTGAAGAAGGAAGCGCGCAGTAAGAGGATAAATGAAGTTTTCTGGGTAGAAAACACCGCGGAGTGCGTATGAAAGGAGTAAGGTCGTAAACGACGGCAGCCGCAAAGAAGTGCTCTCTTCGGGCGATTCCTTGTGGGCATCCTTTAGCATATGCAAGATATAGAGGACATGGGGCTTTTCCTGCATATCTGCATTCTGTTCAAGGTGGGTTGAAGTTCAGTTCGCCGAAGAAGCCATGCAAAAACAAATACCTCAAGAGCATCCACGACGGCGCTGATCTGGCAGACACATGTGTTGCGAAGTAAAATATTCCGAGACGAGAGTGATCGAACGAGTAAGCTGACGGCATTTGTTCTGAATAGGCGAACCCATTCCACGGTAGACGATGGCCGTTGGACATCCAGCACATGGGCCGTGAGCAAAGCAATGAAGATGGGGTCATAAAGGGCGAGCGTCGAGCGGGTGGGTGATGTCAAGGTGATGTCCGAGATCATCTAACTTCCTCCAGGAAGGGAACACGAGACACGTCCGAAAGACAGCAATAGGGTCGAGGTTCAATAGGGCGTCTAACGCGTTTTCTGTCCCCGAAATGGTGCGCGTCAACAAAGACGCCGCAGACATTTTTTAGTCTCCTCAAAAAGGCAGAAAATATTAAGGAGCCGGCGGTCGGAGGTCGATAACGTGCCTCCGTAAATGGGAGAAAGAGGGAGAACGTGACTAGGTTGGCAGGTATTTGTCGGGTATTTCAGAAAGAGTGAGTGCACAAGCCGGACCACGGCATCCCTGGGAGCCGCAGTCGTCTCAGTGTGTTTATAAAAATCGGCATGCTGGATGATGCCTTGGAGATGTCGGTTGACTAGAAGTGGCTGGAACCTCCCAGTCAGATCTTTCGACCCGAAGTGAGGGGATGACTAACCTTTAGTTGTGTGATAGAAGTCAGATCCAGAGTAAAGTCGAGTGCCTTTTTATCAGAGAGACGATTCTGGATCAACGCCGCAAGAACAGCATCGGTGAGGTGCGGCTTGATACTGGGGAAACACTTCACAAAACTCGCTGCTCAAATTAACGCGTGTGGGCAGTTGAGTTAACAAAGATCGCACCTAAAGCCCTTACGGCCTCGCTATCCAAGGCATCAGAGCCCGCGAAGGACCGGGCCACCCAGCTCAACGCATGCTCCAGGAGGTTAGAGGCGAAACCATCTTCTTCCTGAGGTAAAATCTCGACCAAGCGTTTCCCCAGCTTCAACACTTCAGCCGTCAAGGTATCCTTAGGCATGCCTTTGATGCAGGCCAGGAGATCTAAGGAGAGCTCGGAACGCAAGGATGGTAGCTTCTCGAAGATTGCTCGGATGGCGCATCCACAAGTAACGCGATGGTGCCGAGGAGCACTGGTACTTATGATACCCGCTGCCAGTTTGTTGAGATGTTTCCTCCATGTTCTGCTCGATCCGATGTCGTTGCGGTCCTCTGCATCGAGCCAAGACCAAATAACAGGAGCGAGATGCGACACTGGTCGGTTCAGCGACGCTTTTGACTCTAGGAACGTACGACTGACGTTTCTTGCATTCTCGCTGGCATAGATTAAGTTTTTGATGAGAGACACGCTTTGTGGTGTCCATTCGGGGAGCTTGAGGAAGATGCCGACATCAAGGCTGTCGCTTTTAATCGTTAGGCGCCTTGACCAGCGAGAGCATGACGTAAGGACAAGCGGCTCTAGGGCGGATGAGGCGTTGATGCCATGGGGCACACCATCTATACAAGCCGTAGACGCAGAGTCTACTGCTCTGGCAATCAGGCTCTCCAGTATATACCAGTCCGGTTGTGTAGAATATAGGGACATGAACTGCGGAAGACGTGAGCGAAGACCAAGGGCGTCATCGGCATCGATGTGCCGCTCCATTGCGGAGAAAACTGCGTGGAGAAGTTTTTTGATACCTTCGTCTCCCACAGTGGCATCGAAGTCTAAGAGGGCCTGGTCGAGGACGGAAAGCACTTCTTCATGAACCATGAACGGAAGCCAAAATATAACCTAGACAAGTCAAAAACGAGCTGGATGAAAGTAGCAATTGGCTCATACTTGGGCAAGGTTATCAAAACGTGAAGTCGATGTGGAGATTATGGCCCAATGCGAACTGAAAGGAGATACCAGGATACGGTCTGAAATATTGGTTTGATCCACTGCCGAGTTGAGGATAGGCCGTATTCCTGCGAAACTTAGCGTAAGATACGTAACCCCTATGGTGTTTTTAGTTATTACCTTTCTCGGTCACCTCTGCGCTGATTACTAACGATGTTAGCAAGGCGCATATTGGAGCCATGCCAAATAGGTGCTCCTTGAGACCTACGAAGTCGCCTATGGGTAGGTTGATTTTCCCTGCTTGCATTATGTCCGCGATCAACAACAGGACACCACTGACGGCAGTCGAGTGTGTCTGCTGAGAAAGTAGACGATGCCCAATCACGTTGAGCGCTGCCCTCGCTTCGAAAAGTGGTTGCGGATCGTCAAAGATAGCACTGGTGAGACAGTTCCGATATTCGGTTTCGGACAACTGTTCTGGGCCACACTGAACGAACGCCCAG
>JAKELL010000565.1:0-24597 GCA_021524915.1 Lactarius akahatsu | reverse complement strand
TTCGCTGGCACCCAGCACGGATACGCGTATCGATATTCAAACTCCTATCACTGAGCGTCAGCCCGCAATTGCTCCAGGCAGTCAGCCTCCGGATCCCACAGATCCTCAGTTTCAGACAATAACTGCCAATCATCGTGGGGGCGTTCCCGCACTACAACGTACGGATAACCGTGACACAGATGCTCAGCGGGGTATGTTGGTTTGCTGCTTCACTGGCCGCATTCTCATTCATGTACTAGGCGAGAACTACGGAGACTCTTCTGGAAGGCTATGGACGATGTACCTCACTGAGGCTGAGGAACAGGATAAAGAGATAACCGAGAGTTGGAAGGGGGAAGCGGAAGGAATCCTCGTGTTTGTGAGTGCTTATCCTTCCATCTTCTGGATTTACTCCATCTAATGTACGTGCCGAAGACTGGTCTGTTCTCGGCCACCGTCGCTACCTTCATTATCGAAAGCTACAAGCAGCTATCCCCCGATTCTGGTGATACGACCAACGCTCTCCTTACTCAAATATCTCAGCAACTTGTCAACATCTCTAACGGGACACCTCTCACGAGCGTTGCAGCGCAGATCAGCCAGCCATTCAAGCCAACAGCTTCTGCCGTCAGGGTCAACGTATTGTGGTTCCTCAGTTTGGTCCTCAGCTTGACTTGCGCGCTTTCGGCAACATTGATGCAGCAATGGGCCCGACGATATCAGGAACTCGCGCAGCGGCGCGGTGCGCCTCACAAGCGTGCTCGTATGCGAGCGTATATCTTCGATGGCATAAGAAAATTCAAAATGACCCGAGCCATCCTGACAATGCCCACGCTCCTGCACCTATCAGTCTTCCTCTTCTTTGCAGGTCTCATCGACTTCCTTTTCCCCATCAACAAGACCGTCGCATACTCCATCCTCGTCTCGATTTCTCTGTTCGCTTTAGCGTACGCAATTTTGACGATTTTACCGAACCTATACCTCAATTGCCCGTATCGCACACCAATATCTGGGATCACATGGGGTTTGTCGCAGATTTCCGTGCTTGGGATCCTGTTGGCCATTCAAAATGTTGAAGGCCGAATTCACGGAGCCTTATTGGCCTTATGGCGGCGTTGGACTCGCCAGCAATTGGCGCGGCCTTTTGGTCTTGTCCAGTGGAGGGCGACGCTCGACAATCAGGTCGCGGTCCATCGCAAATGGCTTATGGACGGCCTACGAAAGAGCGTAGAGATCAGTGCAACTGGCGCTCCGTCAACGGTGGATGCGCATGCGCTCGAATGGACACTTACAGCTCTCGATGAAGATAAGGAGATTGAGGACTTTGTCGCACGTGTACCAGGATTCTTCGACTCTCGTGCCGTCCCGGATCCGACCTCGGCAATCCTTCCCCTAATGTCCGACCAGGAAATGACCGACCTATCCTTGGATCCCGTCTCTATGATCTCCTCAAGACGTGTATACCGGGAACCTCGCCCCTCACCGAAGAAAAGCGCAGGAGCCGTCTGCGGGTGTGTCTAGGGACCCTGTGGTATTGCGGAAGGGCGTACAATCAGCGGGAAAGCTTTCCAGTGGTGCCATTACCCTCCTACGTCCGCGTCATTTTCGCCAGTCCCGAAATGACTCGTCGAATTCAAACGGAGAAGGATCTTGCTGCGCGTGTCATAGGACGTTGTTTCGGTGCGTTGGTCGCAAAGAAAACTTTCTGCTGACATCGACTTGCGCCGTGTTCATGCCAACGACGAAAGACTTGTGTGTCTATCGGCTATCCTTGGCACCGACAGTCGCGACGTGATGTCTTTGCTTGGCAATCCTGGCACCATCGAACTTGCGAGCATCATTTCGCTCATGTTGGTCGCTGATTCATTGGTCGGTGACACAATACCGCCGAATGTGCCTGGACATGTTCAAACAGACGCTCCGCATACTCTCTCGTCCTCTTCTCACTGAGGGCGACCTACTGCTACCTCCGGATCAGGTTAAACTATTCCACGAGAATTATTCCAGGGCTCTCGAGAGTCTCAACCGTAACTGGCTCAAAGACGAGCTGCAGCATGTATCGGATAGGCTGCCATCGAGCTCATCGTCCGCACAAAGGGGGATTCCGTTTCCTGAACCTGCACAGGGGTCTTTGAGTAATAACTCTCATATGTCGAAGCAATCGCGCGAGAACCAGGTGCGGATTGGAGCGGCACCAGACAGTGGTATTGACGATAGCTCAGTTCATACGTAAGTGAGGCGGGTTTTTATAGTATTGTGCCATTATGTACACCGGCACCATTCGCGTAATTTACCACACGTGTTTCCGGGGTGGTCATGACCCTTTCATCTCGTCTGCAAATCACGCTTCCATACCTGTCTCACTTGGTATATTGTACATTGTATATACTGTATACAGTAGCCGTTGTCACCGTCGGGGGAAATGATAACAATTCCTCATGCTATCACTCGCGGAGGCTTTCTTCTGTGGTTTGATGCGCTGAAGCCGCACGCAAGTGCGGCATTTGCGGGTACGCAAGGGATGAGTTACACAGAGCCCAACAAAGGTCGGGTGGACGAAGGAAATCGGCGATCGCGCATGCCTCCACGCGGCACCTCGCAGTATTGGCCGCCGCAGTTGGGGCCCGTTAGGGACGCGTCGCTTGAGTCGCAGATGTTGACCTTCCTGTGCCACTGTATGTACCAAAAGGCAACGACACTCACTCGCCACTGAGGTGGCCGCTGTACGAGGTTAAGATATGTGTGCTCGTCTCCTGCTTCCGACTCAACTGTCACAGCATCAGCGCGCGGCCCTCAAGCGAGCTTAAGCACAGGAGCGTGTGCGTCAAGCGGGCACGCCCGCCACCCGGGGACCTAGCCAATAACGACAACGACGACAACAATGCCTCGAGGTACACAAAGGACAGCAGCATTATAGAGATCGCGTGCCGCGTTGGCGCGATGGGGCAGAAGGCCAAGCGCCAGCATTGGATTCGGACCAAGTTCCCGCGGCAGACGCCTTCTCGGGCCCACGTCAAGGCGCCTCGCGGCGCAACGGGGAGCGACGCGAACAGCAAGGCGGACAGCATCAGTGCACCACCGTTATCGGCATCGGCGCCGGCGCCGGCAGCCGTAAAGCCCCTGCGTCTTCTCTCGCGTCTTCTCCCGCTCCTGTCGTAATTGCTTCGCGCGAGCGACTCCCAGCCACCAAGCCGCATAAGGCCCCGTTGCCCACTTGCAAGCCAGTCGCTACCACTAAGGCACCCTCCACTCCCGTCCTTGCTGCTCTGGTAGCGGCGGCTGCCTCGCTACTCAACTCGTCGCGTGGGCCATGCGGGCGTAAACCGTCTAATCGTGATTATCACAGTAACGTGTTTTTCTCTTACTGTTAGGCTAGAGCTTCGAGTCCCTCACTGAAGCAAGAAGGAGGAAGCCGAGAGTTGGAGGGGAGACAGTCGGCATCCTCGTGTTTGTAGGTGGCATTGCTCATCGTTGACTCTGTCTATGACAATGCGGAAGACCGGTCTGTTTTCAACTACTGTTGTAGCCCTCATTAACTGGAGTTATAAAGAGTAATCTCCGGACCCCGGCCTGAGGCTTCAACAGTGCCCAGATATTATCCCAGAAACTGGCCGACATCTCCAACGGGACGCCCTTTCAGAACACTTGCAGAACGCTGTAGCACACAGAACACCAACTCACTTAAACCACCCGGATCTGTCGTTAAGGTTAATGTGATGTAGTTTCTCAATTTGGTCCTGACTCCTCAGCTTGGCCCGCGCGGTTTCTGCAGCACTAACCTAGCACGATGCCTGGAACTCGCCTATCACCCCGGTGCACCCCACAATGCGCACGTACGTGTGCATACATATTTGATGGCGTTGAGCGGTTCAAGGTGACGTCGTCGAAGTAATGTCCTTGCTTTTGCATGTGTCGGTCTTCCTCTTCTTAGCGGGTCATTGATATTCTCTTCCTTTTCAACGACACTGTCGCGCCTATGTTCCTATCCGCGTTTCTGCGTTCGTATATCTAGTGCTGACTATCCCCTAATAGCCCATACAGCACACCTTACTAGTAGGGACGATAGGCTACAAGCACCCAGCTGGACACTCACGGCCCTCGATGAAGATGAGCAGATAGAAGGCTTTGCCTGCTTACGTCGCGTGTTTGAAAGGGTCGTTGTCTAGAAGAATTTCTATGTGAAGGAATATGGATGGTGTGGTGTAGGAGTGGGACCGGCGGCGGTGTGGTGTGCGGTAGGGCCTTTCGAACCGTTCAAGTCCGAGTCATAGCGCCCGAATCGCAATCCCCCATCGTTTACCAATCACACTTCCATGTTTGTGTCAGCCAGTTCTGGAATACTGATTCTGAATTCGTTTTCGATTCTTCGATGGGCAAGATATGCCGCTTATGCGCATGTTCGGTATTTGCCATTTCAATTGGCATCGCTTACTCTAACTCTGCTACTGTGCATATAGCACAATTCACCAGTGAACAGCAGACAATTTACGCCCCTCTATATCTGCGCACGTTGCGAACACGTTGTCCATCGGAACACCAACACCCTCCTCACCGTAAAGAACAATTATAGGGCAGAGATGTTAAACTCCGCACCCTGGCTTCTTATGCCAGGAGGCCTGCAGATAAACGCAGGGATGTTTTACGAGGGTCGCGGGCATTGTGATACTCAAGGCGAGCAATTCTGCTCACGTCGAAGTGCGACATCAGGTATGATCGCTTACTAAGTTACGGTATCACTATCGCTAGCGGTGTTTCTTGGATGACATGTTTATGGAAGTTGCAACTTGCAACTCCGGATGCAGACCAACAATACCCAATCTGTCGACGGCTGGAGGTGTAAGTGACAGTGTTCATCCTATAAGTTTCCTCTCCGAGTTTTGTTGTATGGTCTGGTGGCCCTCTCTCCGTAGTAGCCCTCGTCCCATCCTTCGATCTCCAGAAATGGACTCACCCAGCGCCCATGTGAATATCGATGTTCAAACTCCTCCTACCAGTACTTTTCCTTCAGGCATCCAGCCTCCGGACCCCGGTATACAATTTCGGCCCACAACTACTACCAATAACCGTGGAGATTCTCTCGCACCGCTACCTGACACAAACCCTCAGCGGGGTATGCTGTTTCGCCGTTTCACAGGCTGTCTTCTTATTCGCGTTCCAGGCGAGAACTACGGAGACTCTTCTGGCAGGTTATGGATGTTGTACCTCACTGAGGCCGAGAAAGAGGATAAAGAGATAACTGAGAATTGGAAAGGGGATACAGAGGGAATCCTCGTGTTTGTGAGTGCATCCCTCCATCTTCTACATTTACTCCATCTAATGCACATGTCGAAGACTGGTCTGTTCTCAGCCACCGTCGCTACCTTCATCATCGAAAGCTACAAGCAGTTATCTCTCGATTCCGGCGCTACGACCAATGCGCTCCTTACCCAAATATCTCAACAAATTGCCAACACCTCCAACGGAAGACCGTTTGCGGGCGTCGCGGCGCAGAATAGCCTGCCGTTCAAGCCAACAGCTTCTGCCGTCAGGGTCAACGTGATGTGGTTCCTCAGTTTGGTCCTCAGCTTGACTTGCGCGCTTTCGGCAACATTGATGCAACAATGGGCCCGACGATATCAGGAACTCGCGCGGCGCCGCGGTGCACCACACAAGCGTGCTCGTATGCGAGCATATATCTTCGATGGCATACAAGGATTTAGAATGACCCGAGCCATCGAGGCAATGCCCATACTCCTACACCTATCGGTTTTCCTATTCTTCACAGGTCTCATCGAATTTCTTATCCCCATCAACACGACCGTCGCATACTTCACTCTCGGCTGGATCGCGCTGTTTGCTCTTGCATACGTAATTTTGACGATTTTACCGAACCTATACCTCAATTGCCCATATCGCACACCACTGTCTGGAATCACATGGCGTTTATCCCAATTTTCCGTGCTCAGAATTCTTTTGGCCATCCGAGGTGTTGAGGGCCTATTTCACGGATCTTTGTTGTCCTTATGGCATTCGACTCATCAGCAAGTGACGGGGACTCCTGGTCCTACCAAGTGGAGGGAGACGCTCAAGATGCAAGTTGCTATGCGCCGTAAATGGCTTTCGGATGGCCTACGGAAAAGTGTCGAGCTCAGTGCTACTGACGCCCCGTCGATTGTGGATAAAGATGCACTTGAATGGACACTTACGGCTCTCGATGAAGACAAGGAGATTGAGGACTTTGCCGAACGCGTACCAGGATTTTTCGATTCCCGTGCCGTCCCGGATCCGACCTCGGCAATCCTTCCCCTAATGTCTGACCAGTCAACGACCGATCCCATCCTCGGATCCCGTCTCTACGATCTCCTCAAGACGTGTATACCAGGGACCTCGCCCCTCACCGAAGAAAAGCGCAGGAGCCGTCTGCGGGTGTGTCTGAAGAGCCTTTGGTATTGCGGAGAGGCGTACAATCGGCCGAAGAACTCGGAACCCTTACCCTCCTACGTCCGCGTCGTTTTCGCCAGTCCCGAGATGACTCATCGAATTCAGGCGGAAGAGGACCCCGCTGCGCGTGTCATAGGCCGTTGTTTCGGGGCGTTGGTCGCAAAGAAGCTTTCATCCGACATCGACTCGCGTGATACTCCGGGTGTTCGCGTCAACGACGGGGAACTTGCGTGCCTATCGGCTATCCTTGGTACTGAGAGCCACGAGGTGATGTCTTGGCTCGGCAAGCCTGGCGCCATCGAACTTGCGAACATCGTTTCTCTCATGTTGGTAGACGCTGACCCACTGGTCGGTGACAAAATGCCGTCGGATGTGCTGCATGTGTTCAAAAAGACGCTCAACATTCTCTCCCAGGCTCTTCTTGGCAAGATCCACGCCGACCAGCCCCTACCCCAAAGCGCGCAGTTCCACGAGATATATTCCAAGGCTCCCAATTGGCTCACAGACGAGCTGCGACAGATATCGGACAAGCTGCCAACGGGAATTGTGGCGTTTCCCGAACCTCAACTTGCACAGGAGTCGTCATGGACTAATATTTCTCATGTGTCGCAGCAATCGCGTGAGAACCAGGTGCGGACTGAAGGGGCACCAGATAGCGGTATTGACGATGGCTTAGTTCATACGTAAGTGAGACTGGTATCCTCTGTTCCGTTATGAGCCGTTGCAACGCAGCGCCATTCCCTGTAATTTACCACACGTGTTTCTCAGGGTGAACATGCCCTTTTCCTTCCCTCGCGGGCCACGTTTCCGTATAGTCTCAAGTTCTCTCCATGTTCGCCGTCTTGTCGTGCGGCCCTCTCGCAGTAGGCCTCGTCACATTCTTTGACCCCCCATAAATGGATTCACCCAGTTCGCATGTGTATATCGGTGTTAACCCCCTATTACTGAACCTCAGCCTGCAATTCCTCCATTTATTCTACTTACGGATCATGCAGATCCTCAGTTTCAGACCACTACTATCACCAATACCCGCGGGGATCCTCCTACACGACAACCTGAGGATTACCGTGACATAGACGCTCAGTGGGATATGTAAGTTTGATGTGCCAAAGGCTGTATACTCATTCGCATAGTTGAAAACTACGGAGACTCTTCTGGTAGGCTGTGGATGATGTACCTCACCAAGACCGAGAAGGAGGATAAAGAGCTCGAGATAACCGAGGGTTGGAAGGGGGAAGCAGACAGAATTCTCGTGTTTGTGCCAGGCCGAGTGCTCGTCCCTCCGAGTCCATAATGCACACGCTGAAGATCGGTCTGTTCTCGGCCACCGTCGCTGCCTTCATTATCATTGTCGAAAGCTACAAGTAGCTATCTCCCGATTCCGGCGTTACGACCAGTACCAATGCGCTCCTTGCTCAAATATCAACTTATCAACATCTCCAACGGGACACCACTCGCGAGCGTTGCGGCGCAGATAAGTCAGCCATTCAAGCCAACAGCTTCTGCCGTTAGGGTTGGCGTGTTGTGGTTCCTTGGTTTGGCCATCAGCTTGAATTGCGTGCTTTCCGCGACGCCTCACAAGAGTGGCATATGCGAGCATTTATATTTGATGGCTTTCGTAGGTTCGGAACCAAGTTCGGAACTCTTGCTCGAGCCGTCACGCCAATTACCAGGCTCCTGCAAATATCCGTCTTCCTCTTTTTCGCCAGTGTCGTCCGAGTCGAGTTCCTTTTCCTAATCTACGCGACGGTCGCATTCGGAATGTTCGCTCTCCCGTACGCAGTTTTGACACTTTTACCGAACTTTTACCTCAATTGCCCGCCGTATGGCACACCCCTGTCTGGACTCATGTGGGTTTATCCCGATTTTCCGTCCTCGGAATCCTTTGGCCATCCGAGGTGTTAAGGGCCGATTTCGCGGACCTTTGTCGACCTTATGGCGTTGGACTCACCGACAAGTTGCGAGGCCTCCTAGTCCTACCAAGTGGAGTAAGACGCTCGACTATCAGGTTGCGATGCATTACAGATGGCTTTGGGATGGCCTACGAACTAGTGTGCAACCGGCGCTCAGTCAACGGTGGACACTTATGAGCTTGAATGGACACTTACGGCTCTCCACCAAAAGTCGCAACGAAGAGATCGAGGACTTTGCCGAAAGCGTACCAGGATTTTTCGACTCACGTGCCATGTCGGATGCGACTTCGGCAATCCTTAATCCTTCTCCGACCAGCCAACGACCGAACCCATTCTTGGATCCCGTCTCCTCAAGACCTGTATAACAGGTAACAGGGACCTTGCCCCTCGCCGAAGAGAAGCATAAGAACCGTCTGCAGGTATGTTTGAAAAGCCTGTGGTATTGCGGGCGGGTGAACATTCAGCCGGAGAACTCGGAGCCTTTACCCTCCTACTACGTCCGCGTCGTCTTCGCCAGTCCCGAGGTGGCTCATCGAATTCAGGCGGAAGAGGACCTCGCTGCGCGTGTCATGGGGCGTTGTTTGGGGCGTTGATCGCGAAGAAGCTTTCAGCCGACATTACTGTAACTTGCGCCGTGTTCGAATCAACGACAGGATACTCAGGTGCCTATCGGCTATCCTTGGCACCGACAGCCGCGAGGTGATATTTTTGCTTGGTCAGCCCGGCGCCATCGAACTCGAGAGCATTGTTTCGCTCATGTTGGTTGCTAATTCATTGGTCGGTGGTACAATGCTGCCCGATGTCCTGGATATGTTTAAACAGACGCTCCGCATACTCTCTCAGACCCTCCTCACCAAGGAGCAAGCCGACCTGCCTAGCTTAAATTGCACAGTTCCACGAGATATATTCCAAGGCTCCCGACTGGCTCAAAGGCGAACTGCAGCAGATATCGTATAGGCTTCCACCAAGTTCATCATACACACCAGGGTGGATTGTGGCGTATCCTCAGCTTGAACGTTTACAGGCGTCGTGGAGTAATATTTCTCATGGGTCGCACCGTCGCAGCGATCGCGTGAGAGCCCTAAATAGGTGTTGACAGTGCGTACTACTTTTCAACCAAAATGAGGTAGATCAACACTTGAGATCAAACTCAAAGGAAGCGCATGTATATTCACAGGGCAAACCCGTACAAGGCATCGGTTCTGGAAGTCAAAAAAAAACATTTCGCCTATCATAAACGTCGTTATGTCTCGCCCTTCAGCTTCAGTTTCGGATTCAGATCTTCGGGAGCGATGAGGTAAATGGACGAATGGACCACCGCGGCACGTGGCGGTCGACCCACCAACTAAATCTTCCCATCGTTCTTGCCCTCGCTCTTCGACGATCTGTTGTCCTTCTCGTCCGAATACATCGCATAGGCACTGGAACCCGTTCCTCGCTGCTCCGCAGCCCACTGCGCTGCCGCGTCCCTTCCTTTCGGCACATCAACCCCAAACCACACTACGAGACACCCAAGGGCGCTGAGAACGAACAGGACTGGGAAAGCCTTCCAGTTGTTTCCTTTCTTGTCTACTATCGCCTGGATCACATTCGGTCCGATGATCGCCCCCGAGTGATTCGACAGTCCAAATAAACCGAAAAACTGTCATCTTTTGTGAGCAGATGGCGGTTGTGACCGACCGAAGAAGGTGAGTGGGCTGCACGCACCATATACTCGAACCCGGGAGGCGAGAGCTCACCCATCATCGTCTGCGAGATAGAGTAGTTTGGTCCTATCACGAGTCCATACACAACGCTGTACACCCAGAACTCCCAAGCATTGTGAAACCTGCAGAGTTTACACACGTCGTCGCTCAACGGGAAGAAGAAAGAATAGGTCAGAGCTCACCCAAACTTGTCTGTCCAGATACCGATCATTCCCCAAACCGGGATCAGGGTTTCCAGAATGCACACCGTAAGAAACTAAGCCCCCCGATCTATAAGTGAAGTGAGCATAAGGTGAGAGTGTCCGTCGTACCATCATCTTAATGTCGATCTTCCAGTGACGTTGTATGTACCAAGATGCAACAACACTCGCTGCACAGGTGACTACCTGTACAAGTTTAAGATACGTATGCTGCAGAAATGAGAACGTGAATTGTTTGTTTTGGCAAATCGCCACCAGTGTGAGGGTCGTGCCCAAACCCTGGATGCGCCATCGAGTCAGTGTTGTCCTGGTGACCCAGAGCTACAGTTATGGTACCCACGTCTGAGATGAGAAAGATGGAGAATAGATAAACGAATGTGTTTGGTAATTTCTTGTACTGCGTCAAAGCGACAAAGATCTTATTTGGAGTCAGCTGAGCTAAGGTAACAAACAAAGTGTTGCGGACCTGCTTCCAGCCTATGGTGAGATAACTTTCTCCTTTCGGAAGCTTTGGCCCAGGCCGAGGTTGTTGGAATATAACTGGTTTCTCACTTGTTAGTGTTCTAAGCTACAAGCCGAGAGTTTAGAGTACGCAGTACGCACACCACCAAATACCAAACAGTACCCAATATCCGGTTGTCCTGTGTTGAAAAGGCACCATCAATTTCAAAATCATATGCGGCCCTACGAGACCTCACAAGACGATCACATAATTATCAACCTTCGGATTGTCGCTGAGGGGGAGCAGCAGTGACAAGTTGAGTAACAACGCAAAAACATCGCCGAGGAAACGCCAAGTCTACTGGATTGTGCCATCGATATTAGGATACTAAGTCAGGGAACGCACCATGCCGACACTACTGATCCTGCTTATTTCAATGCTTATCTCCTTCTCATAGGCTTCCAGGGACAACTCTCCCCGCTCATGGCGCACCCTGAGCTCACGTGAGTGGGGTGTATTGCGAGCCAGTTGCGGGAAAATCGCCGCAAAGAATGAAACGACGATTCCCTGCGAAGCGACGCTGATAATGTACAATGCCATCGCAGCACCCCACCTGCTCGGCGCTGGTTGACATGGAGTTCAGAGAATGCCTCAACAGATGTTGTTTCGACTGGTGTGACTCACATGTCAAAGTCATGCTTGCGAACTGGGCCGCCCAACATATAGCGGTGGAAATAAGGAGTAGCCACCTGCCAAACATTCGATAGTCAGCAGCCGGCCCGATGGTTGTAAAGACTAATGTCAAGATCTGAGGCAGAAGTAAATAGATCATCGTGATGGATTGCGCACCAAAAAAATAAAAATCGACGTACTGCAAAACTCACTCCGTTTGCAACCAAGGCGATGGAGTTCACTGCCTTAGTCCCGCTTCCCCAAGATAAGACACATTTCCCAGACGCTCCCTGGTCCAGACAGGACGAGCCTGGACCACGGACTGGATCATACCCAGCAGTGGTAGCTAGTCCTTGAAAGAGTGTCAAAGAGTAACCTATAACACAGTGACCCCATTTAGTTAAGCACAATAGGGACATTGTGCATGACTCGCCCTCGGGTCCAAGTCCCTGTTTCGGATACACACGTCAAACATTTAGCACAGGGGAACTGTGCTCTGAATAATGAGGGGAACTAAGGAAACGTACGTTGTTCCCGAAGTGATACACTGAAGAGAAGCTGCTAATGATATTCATCTGCAAAAAGGAAAGATATAAGGATACACACAGTAGTAACTCCACAACTCTCGTCGGGTTACAACTGGCTGGTCATAGCTCGGTACGGCAAGAGGTGAAACTGGAGCAGGCTCAGTGGCACTCTCATCCTTTCGAATCTCGGGGAGGGCGAACTCTGGGATAAGAGTCGCTTCAAGTATGGGGAGCGACATAGGGAGAACAAGGTCAGATGGGTCCCAGATTGCCAGAGATCAGATAGAAATAGCCCCGTGTACCCCCAGGAACCATCAGCCACGCTCATTCAAGTTGCGCCGACTCGAACTTTCTCGCACGTAACATTGAAGACATGACCAGCTTATCAAGGAATATCTCGCACGATGCCGGCGAGACCAACCCAGAGAAGAACCAGGGTGCAGACAAGCACCACAACGAGTCGCGGCGATCACGGCACAACTAGAAGGCACCAGTGCACCAGTGTTTGATCACCCCAAAGCCCTGTGGGCCGACCCGGGGTCCCTTGCGGAGTCCCACTGCTGTGAATAGAAGCCAGAAGGCTTGGCGCCATTAGCGTTGTCTGGTTTCTTTGCACATGACATAAGTACTTACGAATGTTGGAATTGACGCGGGGAGGATTCAAGGAAAGAGGCAATTGTTTACCGTACTCGACCGTACCAAGGACCGTACTGTAAAATTACTGTAATTTTATAGAGTACGGAAACCGCCGCCACGCAGCCATATTCCCGGTTCACCTATCATTTTGAGCGTGTCAGCATGTGGACACTTGTGTGGACAACTGAACAAAACACCCCTACCTTGAATCACGCAGTCTTTGTCACGGTTGTCCTTCACCTAATGACGAAAATTGCGAAATTTCTAGTTTATTCTAATATTCCATATGCCTGAGCCAATATGGGATTATCTCAGCAGCATGCCTTCTATAAATCGTGCTATTGTCGCAAAATCGGGAAAGGGTTTATAATTGGTTCCAGTTATAAGCGACTCATAATCATTTCCCAGGACCAAAATTGCGATCATAACCAACTTATAATTACCCCCTGCAAGTTAAAATCTGATTATAAAGGGGGATTATCATGATTTCAGGACCTGTTTATAATGATTATAACGCTCATTTTTATTACATCAAATTACATCATTATAATATATCATAAACCCCTTTCCCAATTTTGGGACATATATAAGAATCCTGCTTATATAAATACTGTAAGAGGGCACGAATCAGTCACTGGGCATTGGTACAGTATGTTCACGCCATCGTCCCGAACGCTGAGTATTTGCGTCGTAATAGAGTCTGTCCACAAATCAAAGCGTCCCATGTATGTGTTCCTATGAAAATACGTCCGAGTCTGAGTGAACAAAGCGAAGAATTAGACCTATGGTCCTATGGACGGATACAACATAATGCCATGTTGTGATGCGGATGTGAACTAATACTGTAACGGTGGTGCCACGCGTCGGTTCCCTTCCGGCGCCTTGTCCGGCGCTGCACAGAACCTCCACTGGCATGGATATCAGAGCGCTTCTCGACCACGGGAAAAGAAACTCCTCCAGTATCCAGGCCCAGCAGACGCCTGTCGCCACAAAAAATCGCCCAAAATTATTACTGTAAAAGCCTTACAGTATACCAACTTGAAGCCTTATATTGACTGGGTTACAGAGTTACAGCCTGAGTGCTGACTCTTAGTACGTAATCTTATCGGGTCGTCTGGGAGCCGTTTTGACTTTTTGACTTGCTTCGTCGTATCACTCGGCCATAGAGCTATCCTCCTGCTCTAGTAAATAGCTCTTCCACATGTAGGAGTGACCCGAATCCCTGCTCTTTAGGCACTGTCCCTTCCCGTCATTTGGTGTTTTTCCTTTGTCTGCCCCATCGTGGATACATGGGTAAACTCGACTTGAAACTCGAGCTCGAAGTCGCCTCCAAGGAAGAGGCCGACCTTGTGTCTATCAGCCAACACGATACTATTGGAAACGAGACGCGCTCGTCTGTGCTCAGCAAAGTTCATAGGTGTGTCTTTGTCTGTGGAGCCTGGACAGGTGTTCAACTTGCTGTAAGATTCGCTGATCAACAATCGTTGTAACGATCGTCTCGTAGGTTTGTTAAAGGTCTCATTATACCCCTCGATCGGGTCGATCCGCTACCACCCAAAGAGTGCATCGACGATGCCGATTATATTCCGGAGATGACTGCTGGCTGGTTTAGCCTTCTAACATTTGGCTGGATGAATAGCCTGATGACGCTCGGCTATACGCGTCCTCTTGAGGCATCTGACCTATGGAAGCTTCAGGAGCACAGATCCTCGGAGGTCATCGCAAACGCTATTCTCAGCTCTTTTGGGGCCCGCTATAGGACGGTAGAAGAATATAATACCCGTTTAGCTAAAGGAAAGATCAAGCCCCCTTTAAGATTGCGGCTCTTGTCAGCGCTGTGGGGACATGGTGAAGAATGGTTCAAGCAGTGGGTGGAGAAAGACGGGAGGAAGCAGCCCAGCCTTACATTGGCTATCAATGACAGCATCAAATGGTGGTTCTGGTCAGGTGGTATACTGAAAGTTGCTGGTGACACTGCTCAAGTGACAAGTCCTCTTGTTTTGAAGGTGGGACCCCTTCGTCTGCTAGTATATCTTTTCTTCTGACCGAAGTGCCTGTCTTTCAGTCCCTTATCAAATTTGCGACAGATTCCTACGTTTCCCGTCGTGAGGGATTACCGGCTCCACATGTTGGCCGAGGAATTACTCTTGCAATTACCCTCGTAATTTTGCAAATTCTGGGTTTGCTCTGTCAGCATCACTTTTTTCATCGCTCGACCTCATCTGGTGTTCTTGTTCGCGGCGGCCTCATCACTGCTATCTATTTGCGCTCTCTACGCCTGACAAGCGGTGCTCGAGCAAGGTTGTCCAATGGCAGATTAGCCAACTACATTTCGACCGACGTCACCCGAATAGATTTCTGCTGCGGATGCTTCCACATATCCTGGACAGCGCCTATCCAATTGGGGATCTGTCTTGGTCTACTGTTTTCCAACCTTGACCCGAGTGCTCTGGCCGGATTTGCTGTATTCGTCGTTCTTATCCCAATACAGGGCAAGATTATGATGTTCTTATCCCGAACCCGATGAAAGACCATAGAATGGACCGATAAAAGGGCGAAGTTACTGCAGGAACTCCTCGGAGGTATGAATCTTATCAATTTTTTTTCCTGGGGCGTGTAGCTGGATACAGGAAACGTGAAATAAGGTAAAACCTGTTATCGCACCCGTTTCGTTAAACGCTTCGTGTGAAATTTAGATTTGGCTGGCCTTTCACATCAGCTACGTGCGGACGATACTCCTGGTTCGTGCGGCGAACGTGGCATTGGTCGCATGTACTCCGGCAATGGCATCTGTCGTAGCTTTTCTCGCATACGCAGGTTCTGGACATCAACTTACACCGGCCGTCATATTTTCCTCGTTGGCCTGGTTCCAGGCCCCTTATGATGCTACGTAAGTTGCACGATCTATCGAGCTATGTCCGCTGTGTGCTGATCCTGTCATGTCATAGCTCTGTCTTTGAATGCGATTACAGACGCGCGGAATGCGATTGGTCGTCTACAGGGATGCTTCACAGCAGAAGTCATTTCTGCAACACTTATGCAAGACCCAAATTGAAGTACACCGTTGAAATCGACAACGCGTCATTTACTTGGGACGGTCCCCCACCAGATCTCGATGAAAGCAGGGAAGGTAAGGGGAAAATGAAGATTCCTCGTAGTCTCCACCCCAAATCCGTACCCGAACCGAAAGAAGTCAAGGAAGGGGTACTATTCAAGTTGAAGCATATCGACCTTAGCCACGTGGACAACTTGTGGCCATCGTGGGAGCAGTGGAATCCGGAAAGACGTCATTGCTTCAGGGCTTGATTGGTGACATGCGCAGGAGTGAGGGCTCGGTTCGCGTTGGTGGATCCGTTGCGTATTGTCCCCAGAGCGCCTGGATACAGGTAGGTCATTGTGACTAATTTAACAAAGCTAGGTGCACTGAATTTTCGAACAGAACGCCACCATTCGCGACAATGTTTGTTTCGGTCGGCTATTTGAAGAAGGGCGGTATTGGAAAGCCATTCACGATACCTGCCTGGAGCCCGACCTTGACGTGCTACCTAACGGTGACATCACGGAGGTCGGTGAGAGGGTACACAAGAAGCAATTTCTTCTCCCTTACAATACTGACGTTTGCGTGGTGCAGGGTATCTCACTTTCTGGCGGCCAGAAGCAACGCGTTAATATCTGCCGTGCGATTTACTCCCGATCGGACATCCTGATTTTCGACGTGAGTGCTTCAATTCCCTATTTATTCACTACGTATACCTAATCCAGGATCCCCTCTCTGCTCTGGACGCTCATGTGGGAGAGTACGTCCCCAACAATGTGATCTTAGATTGCAGTTCTGGCGCTACGCGGATACTTGTTACGCACGCCCTTCGTTGCCTGCCCAAAGTAGATCATATTTACTTTGTGGTCAACGGCCGCGTCACCGAACACGGCGCATTCGACGAATTGATGGCCAATCGTGAGGAGTTCGCACGCACCTTCGATGAGGTTACGAAAGACCAGACTGAGTCCGAGGGAGAAAAAGCGGTAGATGTTGAAGATGCTAATGAGAACATCAAGAAGCGACGGGCTGCAAAGCGCAGCGCGCAGTTCATGCAGGCAGAAGAACGGAACACCGGAGCGGTCAACGTCCAAGTGTACAAGCAATATATTCTGTCCGGAAATGGCATGGTACAGGTGCGCGTCATGAGTGTGGTGGCAAGGACTGTCCGTCTTTTCACGATGCCGAATTCAGCTCTGGCTCATTGTCACAATAGCCTATTTGGTCCTGAGGTATCGCCCTGAACTTCCGCTGGTCTTGAAGGGCCTCAGCATGAGCGTTGAGGGGAGAAAAAAAATAGGTATTGTTGGACGGTGAGCCCCTACGCTCGACATCCGATCTGTGCTCTGATATAGTGTAATTTAGCACTGGCGCCGGAAAATCGTCAATCATGGTTGCGTTATTCCGCATCGTCGAGCTGCAGTCAGGTTCTATCAGCATCGATGGTGTCGACATCTCCAATCTTGGGTTCAATGACGTCCGTAACGCGATCTCCATCATTCCTCAGGATTCCCCGCTTTGTACGCGGAGCTGATATCAATTGAGTACGTCTGTGATCTGATGGATATTTTAGTCTCCGGAACTTGCGGTCCAACTTAGATCCGTTTGGACAGCACGATGACATACGGCTCTGGGACGCCCTCAGGCGCTCCTACCTCGTTGAGGACACTAAACCTATCTCCCCTGTGATCTCCAATGCCGAGGGTGAGGGGGAGCAGCTTGGAACAAGATCTACGACACCGAACGCGGAGCGCTTTACTCTGGACAGCCCAATTGAGGAAGAGGGTCTGTCGGCCAGCGTTCCCTCGTGTCACTCGCACGTGCGCTGGTTAAAGATAGCAAGGTCCTCATTCTGGACGAGGCCACCGCGTCTGTTGACGCGAGACGGATCGTAAAATCCAGGAGACGATCGCCAATGAGTTTCGCGACCGCACTATTCAAGTTCTATGCATTGCCCGTACATAGTTCCCTCTTTGTTTGCTGCCATCTTCGAAGTGACTTCGCTTCCCTAGACCGATTGCGCGCAATGATCTCTTATGACCGCATTTGAGCACTGGACAATGGCAAATCGCCGGATTTAACGTCCCGGAAGTTCTCTACGCGCAGGGAGGAATTTTCCGCGGGATGTGCGAGCATTCGAGCATTACGCTGGAAGATATACGCCGTGTCTGAAAGGAGCCTGAGCGGGAGGCTTGCGACGAGATTGCCTTGAGGCAGGCCGTGCAGGATGCGAGCGACGTGGATAAAGGAACAAGCAGAGCTAACGTCTAAGCGCGCCGCCCAGGGGAGCCGCCAAGATTCTCGACCTCTGCTCTCCTTGGAGAAATAAAGAGGACTATTTTGTTTCGTGGCCTGGGCTGTCAGCGCCATTATTCTTGCAATGATCAGGAATTTCAACCCTTTGTTCTCGCGTTCACAAAGGAAATCCGCCAGTTGTATGACAAACCGAGCTCGAGTATCGTGGGAATGTGATGCTTGGTTATCATCACGGTGGGCAGGAGCAGGTAAGCGGAATCCGCTTATAGTCAACTAAGGGGTCAATTAATGTCCAATATATTGACCACTTAGTTGACTTGACTGTTATCGTGAGCTGTATTAAGACAATGGAATAATTTGTAGACCTCTCTCTATGTGTCAGACAATTATAAATAAAAATACTCGAACAATTAGATATTTGCCACTTGCTCAAGAGAGCTCTGATTATTTCCAAATGTATTTAAACTTACAGCGAGTTGCATAACACCTGGCCCCTGACGACCACCTTACACATACAGGCGGGGTTTTAACAGGACCATGCCGAATTTCTTTCCCACCAAAATTAATCGTAGTAATTAATAAAAGAATTTTTTATATATTCTACTTATCGGTTTTTAAGTGAAAAAACTGACATTCGATGTAGTGGGGCAGATGATGATAAGTGATCTGGTCCTTCCGATTTTTCAGGATCGTCACGCTGACGCAAGCTGTAGTGCCCTCAGCCAGGGAGCTGAGTTTACTATACAGTGTCGGGTTCATCAGATGAGCGATCGGCTCACGCTTGTTGTGTCGGCCTCGGGATCGGCGACGTGGAAGTGGTCGACAAAAACTTGGGCAAAAGCTAGCAGGGAAGAGGGCGATGTGAGGGAACGTAGGCTGATATTAACTGTCTACTTAGCTATGTCGCCCAAGTCCTGTCCGAGTCTCAATATACTTGCGTGAGAGGCCAAGGTCACCAGCGACGCACGGCTCTTCAAGGCCAGGGAGTAGTGGCGATCGACGGAAGGTGAAAGCGAGCTGCGATGCAGCTCATTGTCAAAATCTTGTGCCAAGTAACGGTGATACCCTAAACCGTCCCTGAACGCTAGGAAACGGTCTACGGCGCGCGCAGGATTTGGGAGGTGCGAAGTGTCACGAGGTATCGCGCAGGCCTCCACGGGGCACCAGCTGTTGTATATGGGTCCGCGGCGATCGTGGACGCGTCGGTGTCGAAGGGCTAAGGCCGCGCGTAAGTGCGGCGACGTCGGGAGAGGAAACGGTGTCGGTTGGTTGCAAGTGGTCGGAAACGGTCGCGCACGCTTCGGCGCGGCGCGAAATTTCGTACAGATGGCCGCAGTGGTCGGGAACGTGTCGGGTTCGAGTCGCTAAGGCCGCACGGGAGTGCGGCGTGCTAGGGAACGCAAGGGATAAGCTTCACTGAGCTCAAAAGTCCGAGGGGAGAAGTCTACTATTAGAAATCTAAAGTGTAGGTTGTAAATACATGGCCTATAAGGAGAGTAGGCTGAGAATGGGGGTGAATTAGATCAACAGGGGAAAGGGGGAAGCTAAAACGCGAAGGGAAACGACCGGAGTAAGAAGAAAGCCAAGCGCTCACAGAGCGCGGGAAAGCGCGGGAACGAAGCGCTTAGAAAGCACGCAGAAGGTGCGGGAGAAAGCAGGAAAGCGCAAGAGAGCGCGAGTGAGTGCGGGAGCGTATAGTACTGTTAGAAACTGCGAAAATCATAAATTCACCGGCCAGGGAGAGCACTGGCGTATCAACGGGCCGCGTGGATGTGCGTGCGTGGATTAGTACTCAGGGAGATAGGGAATGTCAGGGTCATTAGGCATGTGGTGACGAACAGAAAGACGAGTGTTGAACGTTGAGTGACGAGTTGGTGTAAGACGTGACACGTGACGGAGCATGACAGCGACACGGCCCCAAGACACTAGTACTGTTGGTATTCAGTAGCGTAGGAGGTTTAAAACACAGGAGGAGCCAATAGCTACGGGCCTAGGTCGGCAGGGAGAGAAAGTAAGAGATTGTGCTAGGAGAGAGAGGGAGGGGAAAAAGCCGCTTTGAGCTGTGCACTTGGCTGTGTATGTGCAAAGAGGCCTCCGGTGATGATCGCAAGTGAGGACTGGAGAGAAATGCGAGGAGATCTTGGAGGAGATGGTGGTTAGCGGGCTCACTGGTGGTTTTCCCGGGAAACCTGCAACTGAGGCCAGTGGCAAATGCTTGCTAGCTGCTCATGCAAGCACTCAATGGGGGTTTGTGATAATGATTCAGCCAGTTTTGCGGTTGTGCGTGGTTGGTTTGCAGCTTGGTTTGCAGTGTAAGGAGTGGAGTGGAGCCTGAGGGCACACTGAGTCGGAGATCGCAGAACAAGTGGCAGAGTGCCGAGCGTAGTAACGCAGATAACTATTCCATAACACTATTTCTTCGAGATACCTATTCCATAACCCCAATTCTTTATGATAGCCCTATTTCTTGAGAATTTTCCCGCCTACTTAACTATGAACCCCGCTCTTGAGTTTTGAATGTCCGTATGTCTGCTAAAAAAGGAAGGGGCCAAGTGTTTTGCAACTCGCTGTAGTTGTCAGGCACCAGCCAACATAAACAATTAAGTGTAAATATGCTCGGAAATAATTAGAGCTCTCCGAACCAATAGACTAATATCTAATTGTTTGAGTATTTTTATTTATAATTTTCTGACACATAAAGTGAGGTTTATAAATTATTCCATTATTTTAATATAATTCGCAATGACAATCAAGTCAACTTAGTGGTCCATATATTGGACATTAGTCGATCCCTTATTCGCCCTCCACTTATCCGCTCCTGCCCGCCGTGCATATACTATTGAAACCCGCAAGGACGAAAGGAGTATATACATGGATTGCCTTTCGCAGTATTGCTGCTACTATTGCACTTTTTTTTTGTGCCCTGGAAGAGTAATTTTTTCTCACGTAACTCACAGCCAGCACGCTGAACAGGCTCTAACACTATCACATAATCTATCAAGAGTTGGCATGGGCCGCGTCGTTCGGCGATGGGCGGACAGTACGTTTCGACTTGGACCAAAATGGGCTAACTGAAATGAAGCTTGAAGGAAGCGCGTGTGCGCAAACGCAAACCCGTACAAGGCATCAGCTCTAAAAGTAAAAGTAAACAATAGTTCGCGTATCAGAAACGTCATTGTGTTTCGCCCTTCAGCCTTTTTTTTTTCTTCTATTATTACTGGGGTACTTGTCTGAGACAGACCAATTCACTTCAGCTTCAGGATTCAGAATGTTCAAAACCGATGAAGTACTGTACAGTTAAAGAAAACACGAAACTTTCTGGCACTCAATGGTTCGCATACCGACTAGATGTTCCCCTTGCTCCTGCCTTCGCTCTTCGACGACTCGCTATCCTTCCCATCCGACTCGGAATACACCTCGTAGCCGCTCGTACTTCGCTGCTCCGTGGCCCACTGCACCGCCGCGGACCTCCCTTTCGGTACATCTATCCAAAACAACGCCACGATACACGCGAGAGCAATGAGAACGGCCAGGACTGGGAACGCCTTCCAGTTGTTTCCATTCTTGTTGATGATCACTTGGATCACATTCGGTCCAACAACTGACGCGGAACGACTGAACAGTCCATATAGACCGAAAAACTGTTGTTGTTTTTTTGTGAGCAGACGGCGCTTCTGACCGAGAGGAAAAGGCGAGCGGGCTACACTTACCATATACTCGAACCCGGGAGGCGAGAGCTCACACATCATCGTCTGCGAGATAGCGTAATTTGGTCCTATGGCTAGTCCAAACATAACGTTGTACACCCAGAACTCCCAAGAATTGTGAAACCTGCAGAGTGTACACACGTCATCGCTCAACGGGAAGAAAGAATAGGTCAGAGCTTACCCAAACTTGCCAGTCCAGATGCCGATCATTCCCCAAATCGGGATCAGGGCTCCCAGGATGCACACCGTAAGAAACTAAGCCCCCCGATCTATAAGTGAGCATAAGGTGAGAGTGTCCGTCGTACCATCATCTTAATGTCGAGCTTCCAGTGACGTTGTATGTACCAAGATGCAACAACACATGCCCCACAAGTGACTACCCGTACGAGGGTAAGATATGTATGCTGCAGAAATGAGAACGTGAATTGTTCATTTTGGATAATCGCCACCAGAACGACGGTCGTAGTCAAACCCTTGGCGCGTCACCAAGTTAGTGGTACTCTGGTAAGCTATAACGACGGTACACACGTCCGAGAGGAGAAAGGTACTGAATAGAAAGGCGAATGTGTTTGGTAGTCTCTTGTACTGCTTCAAAGCGACAAAGATCTAATTCGAAGTCAGCTGAGCTATGGCAACGAACAAAAAACAAGTGTTGCAGACCTGCCTCCAGCCTGCTGTGAGATAGCTTCCTCCTTTCGGAATCTTTGGCCCAGGCCGAGGCTGTTGGAAGATAACTGGTGGTTCACTTGTTAGTTTTATAGGCTAAACACCGAGAGTTTTGGAGTCCTTACACCACCAAATACCAAACAGAACCCAATATCCGGTGGACCTGTGTTGCAACGGCGTCGTCAAGGTCCGAATGATATACGGCACCACGAGACCTCACAAGACGATAACATAATTATCAACTTTCGGATTGTCGCTCAGTGGGAGCAGCAGCGACAAATTGAGTGGTAACGCAAAAACTTGACCAATAAAAAAGCAAGCCTACCGGATCTGAGCCATGTCATCGACGATAGGAACTAAGATAGCGAACGTACCATGCTGACACTACTGATCTTGCTCCTTTCAATGCTTATCTCCTTCTCGTAGGCTTCCAGGGACAACTCTCCCCGCTCATGGCGCACCCTGAGCTCACGTGAGTGGGGTGTATTACGAGCCAGTTGTGGGAAAATCGCCGCAAAGAATGAAGTGACGATTCCCTGCGAAGCAAAGCTGATTATGTACAATGCCATCGCAGCACCCCACCTGCTCGGCGCTGGTTGACATGGAGTTCAGAGAATGCCTCGACAGATGATTCAACTGGTGACTCACATGTTAAAGTCATGCTTGCGAACTGGGCCGCCCAACATATAGCAGTGGAAACAAGGAGTAACCACCTGCCAAACGTTCGATAGTCAGCAGCTGGCCCGATGGTTGCAAAGACTAGTGCCATGATCTGTGGCAGAGATAAATAGATTTCATCATGATAGATTGCGCAACGTAAAGAGAAATATCAACATACCGCAAAGCCTAATCCACTGGCGACCAGGGCAATAGAGCTCACTTCCTTAGTCCCGCTTCCCCAGGGTAAGACACATGTCCTAGACGCTCCCGGGGCCAGACAGGATGAGCCTGGACCACGAATGGGATCATACCCAGCAGCGGTAGCCAGTCCCTGAAAGAGAGTAAAGGAGTAACCTATAACACAAGACCTCATTTAGTTAAGCACGATAATGACACTGTACATTTCCCACCCTGGGGTCCGAGTGCCTGCGTATCGGACACATGCGTCGACAATTAGAAACGGAACTTTGCGCTCCGGGTGACGAGTTAGACTAGGAAAACGTACGTTATTCCCAAATTGAAACACTGAAGAGGAGCCGTTAAGGATATTGCAAAAAAGATATAATGATACACACGATAGTAACACCACAGCTCTCGTCGAGTTGTGACTGGCTCGAGTAAGGCAGCAGGTGCAACTATAACAGACTTGGAGGCACTCCCATCCTTCCGAACCTCGGGAAGCGCGAGCTCTGAAACAGGAGTCGCTTCAAGTATGTGGGACGACATAGTAGGGGGGAAGAGTCGGATGGTTTCCAGATAGCCAGAGCTCAGGTAGAAATAGCTAAAGATGGGGTCGGTACCGTGTACCCTCAGGAACTATCAGCCCATGCTCATTGCGCCCTGGCATGCAAGTTGGAAGACGTGATGGGCTTATCAAGAAATATCTCGTTGTAACGCCGGGGAGATCACGAAGTGCAACTCGGGGTCTTGAGAACCCGGCCAATCCGTCGTACCAGTGAGTCGCGACAGACACAGCAAATGAATTAGGATGATATGGCGCCAGTGGTGGTTGAACACGAGGTTGAAACATCAACAAGCGCTTTTGCGAGTCCGATCGGTCGGAATAGAAGCTAGAAGGCTGTCAATCGGGCTTTTAATACCACAGAACGTTTACTTTTCCTAACTACATGTCACAAGTGCCTCACAAATGGCAAAGCCAACGCGGAGAGTCTTGCTTCTTGCGGGCGGGTTCAACTGAAATGTTGTTCAAATAACCCATTTCTTTTCCATTTTATGGCTGCTGAACCGGACCAGTCGCAGCAAGAGTATTATAAGGACCAAGATAAGGACATTAACCCAGAGGTGCCCCCGGCAGTAAGGTCTTCGTGAATGCCGAAAGTAATCAGTGAGAGACAGCCCGCCGTTGCAGGCAGGCTATATTAGGCAAGATATTCACGTATACGGGAACGCAGCCAAATTCCTATATCATATTTTGAGTGACCTCAGGTTGTGTGGATCAAAGCGTGGGAAGGAAACCTAATCAAACACCTCGGACTCTGTTGCAACGTCTAGAAGTCCGGTGACCGCGGTAGCCCTTTACACTTGCCTTTACACCCACACCATTTATCCACTGCAGTCATAGATACTTGTCGCAGTGTATATTTCAAAGGTGGAGAGGAAGGTGCACGACTGCTGTACACAAAGCTGCAGCGTATATAGAACCCAATGCACGGCGCAGTGTTTCAAGTTGCCATTATCCCTACCTTGGACTTGTTCCTAAGCTTCGAAATATACCTAACGGGCTGGGAAATGTTACATCCGAAGAGCAGAAGCCCG
>JAKELL010000564.1:0-24701 GCA_021524915.1 Lactarius akahatsu | reverse complement strand
GCCCTTATTAATAGGCCTTATTGTCTTTAGTCCTTCGTACCACCTCGGTCATCGTTACTGATGCACTGATGATCCACCCAACATCCCTACTAGCAGCGAGTTGTGCCACAATCATCTCATTCGACATCCCGCCAGCGCGGGAGAACATAGTAGTCTAATGTTAAGAGCGACCCCAATACCGAAGCCGAGAACGTGGCATGTCATTCGGCTGCAGTCATCGCGTTGCTGCCGTCATCTGTTCCACTGCAGGAGTGATCGAGAGTGGCAGGTCTCTGTGCTGAGGCTGCTACATTGTTCGATGGTGGCACTGAGTTCCTCCTTAGAATTGACGGTCGAGAGAGGCAAGCAACGATCTCTTCCTAAATACCCCGACTTGGAGAACAATATGTGAGAAAGTTGGCGCGATCATGATGAAGATCCAACGATACCCACCAGTGTGACTTCGTAACGACCAAAGTTCTCAAACCACTGGTTGATAGCATCCACTGCGAAATGAGTCAGACCGAGAAAGAAACGAAAAACAAATAGGGAGGTAGAAGGAAAATCGGATTGCGAGAGGGGACCTTCTAGGGTTCGAAAGGTGGCGCTGCCTAGGAGCTCGCTGGTCGGGCGCGTGCTGGGGGCCTACCTCCAGGGCGTGGCGAGGCGAGACTGAAGCCCTGCGCTGCCGCTGCCAAAGGGGTGTGGGCCCATAAATAAGTGTGCGCTGAGGTCCTTGCCGTTCTAGCCTTGTACGTGTGAGGGACGGGGAGTTCGGGCTGTAGGTTGGCCTGAGCAAGGACTTGTATGACTACAGTGTTAGAGGAGTGGTGTACAAGGGTGCGATGATAAGGGTACCGGGATGCGCCGCTCACATTGGCCGATGGCGCCGAGCTCCCCGGTAGGAAGTTGATCAAAATCTTCTGAAAGCCTCATAGACCTCATTTTCCGAGATGGCGGTCACGGTGGATGTGATGATAGCATTGAAAGTGACCCATACTGGTATGACTCCAAAGAAAAATGGCTTTACCGTCCATGGCAAAAGCGCTGGCACAGCCACACGGAGGTCCGACGGAAGTCCGACGCATCCCGCACTAAGTACAAGTCGGAGCGGGCTCGACGCTCCTATTGTCTAAATTAACAACGACTGTCTCCTTTTACCGAGTGGTACACCTATCAGCATAGCAGCGAGCTGCGCCATAATGAGCCCGTTCGACATCCTGCCACCACCTCCAATCCCAAAGCCCAATAGCGTGGCATGATAATTCGCGGCTGCAGCACTGAATCGATCCGGAGTGAGCGCAGGTTTCTGTGCATCGTAGGCACTGCCTCCGCCGCCGCCGTTGCGTAGGCTCTTCTCTGAGTGCGACGATTCTGCCTCTTGATCGCATCGCTTCCATCGCCGTACACCCTACTGTAGTTCAGTCCCGCTTCCAGCATCAGGCATGTGGCTTTTGGAGATTCAGCAGAAGTTTTCGGGACAATGGACGGTGACGCAACTGTACGGTATAGGTTGCCTGTACTTGTGTTGTCCCGACCGCTGCGAAAAGCAACACCGCTGGCGTTTCTGGGAAGGTCGGCGCTCGGCGGGAGGGACAGCGGGGCCCTTGCGGGTAGTTCTGGTGTAGGATTTATCGTACTCTGACCGGGACCTGGTCAGGTGAGTCGGCCCAGGCCCAAGTGCGCAGAGATGCGGGGTAGAGTGGGGGTCGCCGGCTTCAAGTTTGGCGTACTGTTGGGCATTGGCGGGCGAGCATCAGTCAGCTGGCCGATGGACTGGTATTGGCGATATCCGGAGAAGGAAAGAAGAGATGGGGCCAGCGATTGGTGGTTCGGGTCATTACAAAAAAGGCGTGGAAAGGATTGTGCCCAAAGTCAACATCCCGATGAAGGAGAGTAAGGGAGAGTAGTGAATTGCGGAATTGCGGTCAATTGCGGTTCAAGTTGTTGTTGCGGGACAACGCATAATTACTGTATTCTGCACCAGGCACTGAGTGAGCTGAGCACGCCGCGTGTATGCTTGTTGTCCCCTGTGCCCCAAATCTTATTCATCCAACTGGCGGTAATCCTTCGTGTTCTAGTACGATAGGATACCCCAGCAATAGTTACCCATTCGTTCTCCCATCATGTCTCCTCCAGAGTAAGTAATCTAATGTCTTCACTTCCGTTGGATGTGACAGTCGTGACTCAATGTCGCAGAAATCTCAATCCACGTGTCCGTGTCCGATACGTATCGCCCCCACAACCCGTAATCACACCAAATGACTTCCCTCCCAGAGGAAGAGGTACGTCTTACCGCTAATACCTGCGCCTCTAGCTAACTCTTCATTTTCTCGACAAGTCATTATCGGGGAGCTGCCAGACATTGTGCTCCTGAACATATTTCGTTATTATCTCGATGTCTCTTCACAACATTGGCCTAGGCTCGTGCACATATGTCGCAGATGGCGATGTATTGTGTTCAATTCTCTACAGACTCTACACCTTCAGCTGTTCTGTACTCACGGAACGCCTGTATCAAAGACTCTAGGTTGCTGGCCCACCCTGCCCATCGCCGTGCGGTACGGGGGATATTTAGAGCTCGACCCGCCGGCCCCCGAGGACGAGGACAATATCATAGCCGCACTCAAGCAATCTGGTCGTGTTAGTTCTATCAGCCTCACCCTCACCAACTCACTTCTGGAAAAGTTATCCTCAATCAAGGGCCTGAGGCCGTTTTCGGAACTGGAAGACCTCGTTCTTCTGTCTCGACTCGGAGATGGCATGCTGCTGACCTTGTTCGCCGCTTTTCTGCGGGGTCCACCCCTTCGCCGTCTCCATTTGACTAGGATCGCGCTTCCCGGACTCCTTCAGCTTCTTCATTCTTCCACGAATCTCGTGGAATTTCAGGTTCACGAAGTTTTCGATTCTTGGCTCTCACCAGAAGCGCTCACGAATGCCTTATCCGGGATGGCCCAGCTTCAATCACTTTCGTTCCATTTCCTCCCTACCATGAATTACCGTTTCGTACGACAGTCCTCGGGACGTGTTTTTCTTCCTGTTCTTACCCGCCTTGATTTTCGAGGAAATTCCCGGTGCTGGGAACGCCTTGTAGCCAGAATCGATGCTCCTCGTCTCGGAGATATCGAAATCACAATCTCAAATGAAGACATCGGCCCTTTTCCAGGACTCCGCCAATTCATCAGTCGGATAGAAATTCACAAGTTACACCGTCAAGCACGCATTCTATCTTCTGACCGCGCCATCTCTATCACCTTGACACAGCCAGCCCCCGCTTGCCTTAAATTGCAATTGTCATGCGAGCCATTGAGGGCGCAGCTATTATTCATGAGAATAGTCTGCGATCGTCTTTCCGCTTCCCTTCTTAATGTGGAGGATCTACGCATCAGTACGACGCGACAATCAGGATGGGTGGATGGGGATTATAGTGGATGGCGGGACGGTCTCAATTCATTCACAAGTGTACGACAGTTTCATGTCGCTGGAAACCTCTCGACGGACATCGTGCGTTCTTTGCCATTTAAATTGCAAATACCACCGTACTACTGGGACAAAACTGTGATACCTTCCATGCACACACTCTACATAGCGCAGCCTGGGCCATGGCATTCACCTTTGAGGGAGGCCGTAGTGGAAACCATGGTCTCACGCCGGCTCTCTGGCCATCCTATAGCTGTAGAATATGAACGACTATGCAACATCAATGAATCATGTGGAACAGGTACGACGTACTATTCCCGGCGCCCCCCCCACCACTCGCTAACTTGCTTGGAATAGGACCTCCCTCTCGACAGGTGACGATTGAGATGCTCTCCGACGACGTCTTTCTGAACATATTTCGTGATTACCTGAATGGCGCTCCGCGAACTTGGCCTACGCTCACGTACGTGTGCCAAAGATGGCGACAGATCGTACATACCTCACCTCTGGGTTTAAATCTTCGACTCTACTGTACGTATAGAACACCTGTTTTGAAGTCTCTAGATTGCTGGCCAACACTGCCTATCGTCGTGCAATATGGAGGCCTTCCAGATCTCGACCCCCCGTCTCCGGAGGACGATGACAATATCATTGCCGCACTAAAGCAATCTGATCGTGTAAACGCCATCAGCCTTACCGTCACCGGATCGCTATTCGGAAAACTTTCGGCAATCTCTGAGCCATGTTCGGAACTAGAAGAACTCGTCCTTCAGTCTCGAGATAACATGCAGCTGACCCTCCCCAGCACCTTTCGGTGGGGCCCTCACCTACGTACTCTCCACTCGACCAGGATTGCCTTTCCCTCACTCCCGCAGCTACTTTCGCACTCCCACGACCTCGTAGATATTCAGCTCCACGAAATTCCTAGTGCTGGGTATTTTTCCCCAGAAGCATTCGCGAATGCGTTGTCCGGGATCACCAACCTTCGAACACTTTCACTTCATTTCCTATCCCTCCCATCCCGCCGAAACTACATTAGCTTGCCTCCACCGTCAGGGGAACGGGTTGTTCTTCTCGCTCTCATGTTCCTCAAATATCGAGGAACCAGCAAGTACTTGGACAGTCTCGTGGCTAGAATCGATGCACCTAGTCTTGGGGATATTGACATCACATTCTTCAGCCAACCCACGATGGACGCTTCGCAACTTGGGCGATTCATCGAACGGACAGGAGTACAGACGCCGCTCAGTCAAGCAGAGGTTCAAACGTCCGGAGATGCCATTTCCATCTCGTTTACCAGCTCAGGCACATCCACACCCCTTCGATTACAAATATCGTGCAAGCAGTTGGACTGGCAGTTGTCCTCAATGGCCCAAGTCTGTGACCAATTTTCCCCTTTCCTATCCCATGTCAACCATCTACGCATCAATTCGACCCGGTCGTCAAGTGAGCAGGATGACGCGGACGGTGGACAATGGCTGGAACTTATCCGCGCATTTGGCGGCGCAACAGACTTTCCAATAGCTGGCGAACTTACGATAGCCATCTTGTGTGCTCTGGGCCTAGTCGAGGACGGCAACACAATTGTGCTCCCTTCCCTGCGTCACCTTCGTATTGAGAATCCTACGGCGATGAATGAGCCGTCATGGGACGGTCTACTGTCATTTATCGCCTTACGATTGCGCTCAGGACATCCCGTACAAGTTAACGTGCCATTTAAGCTATGCCATATCTGTTATGCCGGTTTCAGAGAGCAGAAAGGACTCAATCATCACCTCGTAGACAAGCACAGTCGAGTCTTGTGCTCGTATTGCAGAGACTTCGAGTGTAGGCCGGGAGACGAAGGTCTATTCCGAGATCACATCAGAAGAACACACCCTGATGTCGCGGTTAAAGACGATCATGTTTGGAAGTATGATTCTTTAACACCCGACCAACTCGACAGTCTCGTTACCCGGCACAGTTTCTTGGAGACGCCAGAAACCTCCGCGTCATCCATCATGGTCAGGGCGTCGCACTTCACTCCCAATAGGAACCCTATGGTGATGAATGATTCGCAGTGGGACGGTCTACTGCCATTCATTACCTTACAATCGCGCTCCGGCCACCCCGTACAAGTCAATGTGACATTTGACCAATGCCACATCTGTCATGCCAGTTTCAGAGAGAAGGAAGAGCTCTATCGTCACCTTGCAGACAAGCACCGTCGAATCTGCTCGTATTGCAGAGACTTCGAGTGTAGACCGGGACAAAATCGTCTATTCCGAGATCACCTCAGAAGAACGCACCCTGAAGTCGCGCACGATGACAATCTTGTTTGGAAATATTATGCTTTAACACCTGACCAACTTGACGGTCTCATAACTCGACACAGTTTCCTGGACACGCCAGACCCCGTCGCGCCATCCACCACGGTCACGGCGCCGCCCTCCCAATAGCTACGGACTCGGCACGCGACGAGAGATCCCAGCGTTGCCTAAATGACACTCCATCCCTTTGCACCTTCGCCACTATCCGCCAGGTTCCCTAAAGACATGACAGTCCACCGATGGCAGGGCTTACTGGCAGGGCTTACTAGTTTTCCTCCTTTTTTACACTTTTGCCTTGGCTGTCCGATACAGAGTACGCAGACGATTCTGTCTTTGCGCATTGTATGTACCAGATATCGATATTGAACGATCGCCAGTTATGCACGCGTCCGAACCTGGGTCGACTTGGATCCCGATTCGGAGCGCGCCGTCATAGAGCTTGAAACACGTCGACCCAGCCAATCAAACTCTCTCGCGAAGACAAAATAGCTGTGGTCAGGAGCGATGTATGATATACATATTTGTATCATACACACGTTAAGTCACATATATACAAAAGAAAGAAACATGGACGGCGAAGAACAGAAACGTAATCATTGACTAGGCGCCGAGGATACAAATACTGGACGCCTTGTGCATGAACGTATGAACGACGACTCTCGAGGTTCGTAGGAATTAGGGAAAGGCCCACCACCACCCATACAAAAAAGAAAAGAAAGGTGACAATCGTTTTTCGCGATAAAAATTGGATAGAAATCACGAGTCCCGAGACGCCAGTACTGACAAAAAGGGCGGACATAAGGCGAAGAGAGACGGAGAGGGCGTGATGCTGCTCGTACAACCAAAAATATAATGATTTTCTTTCTTTCCCTTTAGAGGCGCTATCACCCGGACGGCCCACCACCACTACCAACCGACCCCCCCCGAGGAGCCCGGTACCCCTGGTGCCGATCCACCAGACGACGGCGGCGGCGGGGGAGGCGTAGTCAGGTCGTCGATGCCACCACGTAGGCCACTCACGCCGCCCTGTAGCCCACCGAACGTGCCGAGGCCTGCACCGACGACGAGCCCAGGCTGGCCGAATCCTCCTCCAGTAGCGGCGATCTGCGCCGCGAGTAGCTGAGCCTCGGGCGATACCCCCATTGCGGCCAGGTTCAGCATATTCATATTCATGTTGAATGGATTCATCCCGCCGTTCATGCCGTTCAGCTGCGCGAGTTGCGTCATATTGAGCCCGTTAGGCATCCCGACCAGCCCGGGAGAGCCAAGTCCGAGATTGAATCAGCCGACGCCCATCCAGGAGCCGCCAACGCGACTTACTGCCGCTGACGCGCGGCAGCCATCGCATTGCTTCCGTCATCACTTCCGCCGAAACGGCCAGATGTGTTCGAGAGTGCGGGGCTTTGCCCACCGGACCAGACCGCCACCACCATTGCGTAGGCCTCTTGAAGAACCACTTTGGACGCGGCCGACACCAGGCGCATGGTGACCCTGGATAAGGACGCCGTCGTCGCCGTACACGCCATTGTTGGATGTGGCCCTTGGAAGGCCGGCAGAACTTGTTGGGACCATCGAGGCGCAGGACATTACTGCTACCGTACAAGTCGTTCAGCTTGGCGGCGGCGAGGTCGACTGTTTGGCCGTTGTTATTGTTGGAAGACGTCTTCTGGAACATAGTGAGACGCGGCGTGTTCACCATGCTGGCCCAGCTGTCGCTGACGACAGCGGAGAGCCCGTACAGACCGCTGGGAACGGCGTCGCCGTCAGCGCGCGGGGAGAGAAAGGCAGGGCCGGCGGAAAGACAAGGAAAGTCGGTAATCTGCGGACGGGATGACATGGGCTCAATGGATATCTCTTGTGAGAGATTGGCCCTGCTCTGCGACTTGGCCGAGGACCCCAGCCCAAGTCCCACGCTCTCCACTCGAGGCAAGCGCCGGCGCAGAAATACGATGTGCGGCGTTCAGTTTAGCGTGCTGACGGGCAAGCGTGGCCGTGAAGTCGCTGGAGTTGCCGACGGCATTGGCGATATCTAGAGAGGAAAAAGGAAGAGGTGTCGAAGGCAAGCGATTGGTGGTTTGTGGCGCTGGTGTTTAAGGTGCGGGCGGAGGGGGAACCGGGCATGGTGGACTTGAGTACGGGAGATTTGAGATTCATACTTGCAAGCCTGGCTTCCATCTGGCTCTGCATGGAACCCCCGACAGCCGTGCTCAGAAGAGCAGTCATGTGATCGGCCCTGGCCATTTGTTGCAGGACGTGGTGAAGAAGCGGATCTGTACTTGAGTAGAATGTTATAAAAGACTGTAGAGAGCGGCTGTGCGCTCTGCATCGGAGAGAATCTTGAACCCTGGGGGAATGTGAGATCATCAGAATGGGAAGTGTACGGAGCTGCTCACATTGCTCGATGGCACTGAATTCCTCCGTAAAATTGACATCGAGAGAGGCAGCAGCCGTCTCTCCCTAAATACCCCGATTTGGAGAACAATACGTGAGAAGGTTGGCGATCATGACGAAGAACAAATGATACCCACCGGCGTAGCTTCGTAATGACGAAAGTTCTCAGACTACTGGTCGATAGCATCCGCTGTGAAAAGAGTCAGGTTGAGAAAGAAAGAAACAATAGATAGGGAGGTAGAAGGGAAATCGGATTGCGAGAGGGAAGACTCACCTTCTGGGGTTTGAAGGTGGCACTGTCTAGGAACTCGCTGAAAGGCCTACCTCCAGGGCGTGGCGAGGCGAGACTGAAACCTGCGCTGCCGCGGCCGAAGGGTGGCGGGGCCCATCATGATAGAGGAGCGTGCGCTGGGGTACTTGCCGTTCTGGCCTTGTACGGGGGACCAGGCCTGGGCTTGGGCTGGAGGGTGGCCTGAGCAAAGACTTGTGTGACTACAGCGTGGGAGTGGTCTTGTATATGGGTGCCAGTGTGATCTGCGGCCTTGTCTCGTATGCCCCAAATAGTACTAGTATTCAGCCAACTGGTGGTGTTCCTTTCTACAATAAGGATACGCCAGCAATAGCTACCCCGTCCGTTCATGTCCCTTCTGGAGCAAGATCTATTCACTCCTCTTGGACGTGACAGTCAATATCACAGAAATCTCAATACACATGTCGTATCGCCCCCTCAACTCGAACCCGTTACCACACCAAACGAATTCCCTCCCAGAGGAAGGTGTACGTCTTAATGCTAATACCTGCGCCTACGACTAACCTTTCATCTTCTCGACAAGTCACGATCGGGGAGCTTCCAGACAATGTGTTCCCGAAAATATTTCGTTATTATCTCGATGTCTCTCCGCGACATTGGGTTAGGCTCGTGCACATATGTCGCAGATGGCGACATATCGTATTTGTATCTCAGCAGATTTTACGTCTTCGAATGTTCTGTACCCATGGGAGGCCTGTATTGGGGACTACGCGCTCCTGGCCCAAAATACCTATCGTCGTGCAATACGAAGGACCTCAAGAGCTCGGTCCTCCAGTTCCCCAGGACGAGGATGACATCATGGTCGCACTTAAGCAGTCTGATGCTGTTAGTTCTATCAACCTTGTCGCCACGAAGTTGCTCCTGGACAAGTCATCTGCGATCAAAAGCCCCATGGAAACTCCATTGTCGGAACTAGAAGACCTCGTCCTTCTGTCTCCAGATGGCGTGCGGGTGACCTTGTCCGGCATTTTTCAGTGGGTACCACGCCTTCGTTGTCTCCATTTCACTAGGATCGCGATGCCCGGACTCCTTCAACTTCTTCATTCCTCCACGAATCTCGTGGACCTTCAGCTTCACGAAGTTTTCGATGATTTGGAGTTATTACCAGAAGCGCTCACGAGTGCCTTGTCCGGAATGGCCCAGCTCCAATCATTTTCTCTCCATTTCCGCTCTACTGCTAATTACCCCGTCGTACCCCGACAGCCTGAGTCCTTGCCACGGGAACGCTGTGGTCTTCCTGTTCTTACTCGTCTCAATTTTCGAGGATCTTCTGGGTACTTGGGACGCCTTGTAGCCAGAATCGATGCGCCTCTTCTTGGAGACATCGAACTCACCTTCTTAAATGAAAACATCATTTTACCAAACCTTCGCGAATTCGTCAGTCGGATAGAGATGCACAAGTCACACTGCCGAGCACACATTCTATCTTCTGAGCGCGCCATCTCCATCTCCTTCTTTCAGCCAGGAACTCCCGCTTGCTTTAAATTGCAATTATTCTGCGAGCCATTGAGCCAGCAGCTATTATTCATGACACGAGTCTGTGGTCATCTTTCCGCTTTCGTTTTCAATGTGGAGGATCTACGCGTCAGTACGACGCGACCATCAGGATGGAGGGATGTCGATCATAGTGGAGGGCGGGATCTGCTCAACTCATTCGCAGGTGTAAAATGGTTTCATCTCGATGGGGATCACTCGACAAACATCGTGCGCGATCTGCAACTATCGGACAGGCGGTACGAAATCATCCAACCTCCCCTGCACATGCTCTATACACAACAGCCTGGACAACGTCATGCGCAATTGGGGGAGGCCGTCGTGTCATTCGTAATCTCACGCCAGCTCTCTCACTGGAATATGAACGACATCAACTTGAATGAACTACGTGGAACAGGTACGACGTATTCCCGGTGCCACCACCACCACTCGCTAATTCGTTTGGAATAGGACCCCTTCCTCAGCAGGTGATGATTGAGATGCTCCCCGACGAAGCCCTTCTCAACGCGTTTCTCCATTACCTGGATGCCGCTCCGCGAGCTTGGCCTACGCTCACGTTCATGTGCCGAAGATGGCGACAGATCGTCCATACGTCACCTCTGGGTTTAAATCTTCGACTCTACTTTACGCCAGGAACACCCGTTTTGAAGGCTTTAGATTGTTGGCCAGCCCTGCCTATCATCGTACAGTACGGGGGAGTTCCAAATCTCGATGCCCCTGCTCCCGGGGACGATGACAATATCATTGCCGCACTAAAGCAGTCTGGTCGTGTTAGCTCTATCCGCCTTACCGTCACCAGCTCACTCGTTGGAAAACTTTCCGCAATCTCTGAGCCATTTTCGGAACTAGAAGAACTCGTTCTTCTATCCCGAAATAACATGCAGCTGACCCTCCCCGGCACCTTTGGGCGCGGCCCTCGCCTGCGTACTCTCCACTCGACAAAGATTGCCTTTCCTTCATTGCCGCAACTACTTTCACATTCCTACGACCTCGTAGATATTCAGCTCCACGAAATTCCTAGTGCTGGGTATTTTTCCCCAGAATCATTTGCGAATGCGTTGTCCGGGATCACCAACCTTCGAACACTTTCACTCCATTTCCTTTCCCTCCCACCTCGCCGAAACTTCCTCAGCTTGCCTCCACTGTCAGGGGAACGCATTGTTCTCCCCGCTCTCACATTCCTCAAATATCGAGGATCCAGCAAGTATCTGGACAGTCTGGTGGCCAGAATCGACGCACCTGGTCTCGGGGATATTAATATTACATTGTTTAGCCAACCCACGATGGACGCTTCGCAACTTGGGCGATTCATCGAACGGACAGGAATACAGACGCCGCTCAGTCAAGCAGAGGTTCAAACGTCCGGAGATGCCATTTCCATCTCGTTTACCAGCTCAGGCACATCCACACCCCTTCGATTACAAATATCGTGCAAGCAGTTGGACTGGCAGTTGTCCTCGATGGCCCAAGTTTGTGACCAATTTTCCCCATTCCTATTCCGTGTCAACAATCTACGCATCAATTCGACCCAATCTTCAAGTGAGCAAGATGACGTGGATGGTGGACAATGGCTGGGACTTATCCGCGCATTCGGCGGCGCAACAGACTTTCCAGTGGATGGCGAACTTACGACAGCCATCTTGTGTGCTCTGGGTCTAGTCGAGGAGAGCCACACAACTGTACTCCCTTCCCTGCATCACCTTCACATAGAGAATCCCAGGGCGATGAGTGAGCCATCGTGGGATGGTCTACTGTCGTTCATCACCTTACGATCGCGCTCAGGCCACCCCATCCAAGTTAATGTGCCATTTTTCCAGTGCCACATCTGTCAAGCCAGTATCAGAAAGCAGAAAGGACTCAATCGTCACCTTGTAGACATGCACGGATATCGGGTCTTGTGCTCGTATTGCGGAAACTTCGAGTGCAAGACGGGATACTATGATCTATTCCAACAACATCTCAGGCGTGAACACCCTGAAGCCCGACGCAAGGACGGACGGATTCGGAGATCTGGGTTGAATACTCCCCAACTTGACAGTCTCGTCGCCTGGCACAGTACGCCGCACGCACCGGACACTGTCGCACCGGCCACCGCGACCACTGGCACGGCGCCGCACTCCCAATAGCTAGGGATTCCGACATCCGACGAGACCCCAGTGGGGCCTAACGACACCCGATCCCTCTTCTTCGAAACTGTCGCACCTTTGTCATGGCACACCTCGTTCCCCAAGGACACAGTCTACAGATAACCATTTCCTTTCCTCTTTTTCCTCCGAGGGGGCGACCAAGAGTACGCAGACGACAGTCTTTTCGTATGTTGTATGTACGAGACGACAATATTGAATGATCGTCAATTATGCACAAGACCCATCTAAGCAGTAAAGTCGCACCACGAGCATCGCTCTCACGAAGAAAACAAAACAGTGCTGGTCAGAAGCGGAGTATGAAATAGTCACCAATATATAAAAGAGAGAAAAAGAAAATTGGCGAAGATGGAAAGATTGGCTAGGCACTGATACAAATACTGTACGCCTTGTGCTTGAACAGCAACTCCTCGAGGTTCGTAGGAATTACGGAAAAGCCCACCACCACCCATACAGATCGAAATAAAGGACAATATCCCGACGCTTTCGCGAAAAAATTACATAGAAATCACAAGTCCTGAGGAGCTGGTACTAATAAAAGGGCGGACATAGGACGAAGAGAGACTGAGAGGGAACGTGATGCTGCTTTGTAGCCTGCAACCCAAAAAAAAAAACCCTTTATAGGCGCTATCACGCGGACAGCCGACTACCGGTACCAGCCGAGCCCCCGAGATCGGGCCCGGTGCTCCCGGTGCCGGTCCACCAGACGACAGCAGCGGCGGGGGAGGAAGTGCAGTTGAGTCGCCGATGCCCATCGTCTTGCGCACCACCTCGAACGTCTTAAGTATCTTCCTGCGCGCACCGAGCGCCGCGACGCCCTGCGCCTCGAGTGCCTGCTCGTCCATCACCACCGTCTCCTTCCACGTCGTGCCCTCGAAATTCGGGGTGTACTTGTGCAGCTGGAGAGTGCGCAGCCACCCAACCACGTTGTTCAGCGATGGTTTGAAGACCTTCGCTCCGCCGATCCCTGCCGCCTCCTAGACCGGGCGAGCGTCCTCCGGACCGCCCGGAGCCGCCGGGAAGGCCATTATGCTGCCCTGCAGCCCACCGAACGTGTTGAAGCCTGCACTGACGCCAAGCTCAGGTTGGCTAAATACCCCTTCCAGCAGCAGCGATCTGCGCCGCGAGTAGCCCCGCCTCGGGCGTCACGCCCATCGCGGCCAGATTCAGCATATTCATATTCATGTTGAACGGATTCTGCTGCACGAGTTGCGCCAAATTGAGCCCGTTACGATCCCCGCCAGCCCGGAGAGCCTAGTCTGAGATTGGATCTGCCGGCGCCCATCCCGAGGCCTACCAGCACGGCTTGCTGATGCGCCGCGGCCATCGCGTTGCTTCTGTCATCGCTTCCGCCGAAACGACCCAATGTATTCGAGAGAGCGGGGCTTTGAGCACCGGACAAAGTGCCGCCACCACCATTGCGCAGGCCTCTTGAAGAGCCACTTTGGACACGACCGACACCAGGCGCATGGTGACCCCGAATAAAGTCGCAGTCGTTGCCGTCGCCGTACACACTACTGTTGGTCACGCCATTGTTGGAGCCGTTGCTGCTGTCGCCTACGTGGTGGCCCTTGGAGGGCCGGCGGAACTTGTCGGGACCGTCGAGGCGTGGGACATTGCTGCTTCCGTAAAAGTCGTTCAACTTGGCCGCGGTGAAGTCGACTGTCTGACCGTTGTTGTTGTTGGAGGAGGAGGACATTTTCTAGAACATAGGGAGGAATGGCGTATTCACCATGCTGGCCCAGCTGTCGCCGACGACAGGGGAGAGCCTGTCGAGTCCGCCACCATCGGGGAGCGGAAGGCAGAGCCAGCGGAGAGACCAGAAAAGTCGGTACACTGCGGACGGAACGACCTGGGTCCAATGGATATCTCTTGTGTGGGGGAGTTGTCCCGCTCCGCGACCTGGCCGAGGACCCCAGCCAAAGTCCCACGCTCTCCGCTAAGGCGAGCACCGGTGCAGAATGATGTGCAGCGTTGCCAGCGGCTTTGAGTTTGGCGCGCTGTTGGGCGAGGGTAGCGGCGGCGTCGCTTGGGTTGCCGACAGTATTGGCGGTATCTGGAGATAGGAAAGAGGAAGAGGTGTCAAAGGCAAGCGATTGGCGGTTCGTAGCGCTAGTGTTGAAGGTGGAGGCTGATAGGAAACCGGGCATGGATGACTTGGAGTCCGGGCGATTTGAGATTCATAGTTGTAAGCTTGGCTTCCATCTGGCTCTGCATGGAAACCCAGACAGCCGGGCTCAGAAGAACAGTCATGGGGTCGGCCCTGACCATTTGCTGCAGGAGGATGATGAAGAAGCGGTTCTGGACTCGAGTAAGACGTTGCAGAAAGGCTGTAAGGAGCGGCTGTGTGCTCTCTTCGGAGAGAACCTTGAACCTTGCAAGCGGGTAAGACCATCAGGATGCGCGGAAGGTATATCGAACTTACATTGCTCGATGACACTGAGTCCCTCCATAGAATAGAAATGACGTCGAGGTAGCAGCCATCTCCTACAAAACCCGGTTTGGAGAATCATACGTGAGATGAGGATAGTTGGTGGCGATCATGATGGCCATGTCGGTTGAGAAGAAAAAAACTGATGGCAGGACATCGGATTGTGCGGGAGGGAGAGCTCACCTTCTGGTGTTTGAAAGGTGGCGCTGCCTAGGAGCTCGTTGACTGGGCGCCCGCTAGGGCCCGCCTCAAGGGTGTGGCGAGGCGAGACTGAAGCCCTGCGCATGTGGCAGCCGATGGGTAGGCAACGGACGCATGGACAAGCGCGTGCTGGGGGTTTTGCCGTTCGGACCTTGTACAGGGGAGGGAATGGGGCTTGAGTAGGATGGTAGCCCGAGCGAAAACATGTGTACAGTTTTCGAGTTGTCTGTGTATAAGGGTACTGTGGTGGGAAGGGATGCAGCTCCCAAGTACTAGTTCACACAGGAAGCCGTCATCTTCTCCTGAAAGCCTCATTACGAGAATTTCTGGAGATGACGGTCGCAGCGGGTGTGATGATAGCGATGGTGAACACTGAGAGTGACCCGTATGAGTCACGGACCAACGTCCATGGCGCGTACGGAGCAAAGCGCTGGCACAGCTACACGGAGGTCCGACAGTGACTCGGATCCGACGCATCCCGCACTAAATGCAAGTCGAAGCTAGCTCGACGCTCTTATTGTCTAAATTAACAGCAATTTTCCTTTGCACTATTGGTCCACCTAACGGCACGACTAGCAGCGAGCTGCGCCATAATGAGCCCATTCGACATCCCGCCACCGCGGGAGAACCTCCTCTGAGGTTGAAAATCGACGACCACCAATCTTGACCAATCCCAAAGCCCGATAGCTTGGCGTGCTAATGTCCAGCCGCAGCCATTGCATTCAAGTTGCAGCCGTCATCGCGTCATCACTCCCAGAGAGCAGCTTTCTGTGCATCGGAATAGACACTGCCTCCCACGCCGCCGTTGCGTAAGCTGTTCTCTAGGAGCGAGATTGGACACCCCTACCGCCAGAAGCATCATGATCCTGGCTCTTGATTGCATCGCTACCGTCGCCCTACACGCTACTGTCGTCGTAACGGAGAAGCCGCTTCCGACACCGGGCATGTGGCTTTTGGATTCGGCGGAGGTATTCGGGGCAATGGACAGTGACGCAGCTATTGTATAGATCGCCCGGCGTACTTGTGGCGAGGGCGGTCGCCTGCGAGGATCGTGGGTGTAATTGTCGGCCGTCGACGTATGAGCGGCGTGTTTAGTGTCAGTTCAGTTGTCGCCGGGGACCTGACCGCGGCAAAAAGCAACGCCACTGGCGTTTCTGGGAAGGTCGGCGCTCGGCGGGAGGGATGGCGGGGAGGCTGTGGGTATTTCTGGTGTAAGATTTATCGTGCTCTGATCTGGACAGGTGAGTTGGCCCAGGCCCAAGCGCGGGCGCAGAGATGCCGGGCAGAATGGGGTCGCTGGCATTAAGTGTTGGGCATTGGCCAAGGGTAGCGCGAGCATCGGTGAGCCGGCCGATGGTATTGGCGATATCCGGAGAAGGAAAGAAGAGATGGGGTGGTTCGGGTTGTGACAAGAAAGGCGTAGGGTCATTAGAATACAGGGAGAGATTGAGCCCCCACATCCCGATGGCGCTGAGTAGGTTGACGTCTCGAGAGGGAGTAATCATCTCTTCTTGAAAGCGTGTTCAAGTTCAAGTTTAGGAGAGTGGCGAGAGACGATTGGGGATTTGCAGTTGTTGTGGCAGGACAACGTGGTATTGTATTCTGCACCAAGCAGTGAGCGGCTCTAGTGAGCATGGGCAGTGCCCGCTGCCGCGTGCTAGTGTGTGCGGCGTGTAGGCCTATGCCCATATTCAGCCGATTGGTGGTGTTTTTTTTTAATTAGGATACCCCAGCAATACTGCCCCGTTCGTTCTCCCCTCTGAATCATGCGCATTCTAAAGTAAGTACTCTAGTGTCTCCACCCCCACCGAATGTGACCGTCAATATCAGATATCTCAAAACACGTGCCCGTGTCCGATACGTATCGACCCCCCAACCCGTTACCACCCCGGGCGAATTCCCTAGAAGAAGTACAGCTTCAAGTTCTGCCAATACCTGCGCCTCTGCTAACTTTAAACCTTTCATTTTTTTCACCAAGCCACGATTGGGGACCTTTCAGACAATGACCTTCTGAAAATATTTCATTATTATCTCGATGTCTCTCCACAACATTGGCCTAGGCTTGTCCACATATGTCGCAGATGGCGACGTATCGTATTTGCATCTCAGGCTCTACATCTTCGAATCTCCTGTACGCACGGAACGCCTGTACTGAAGACTCTAGATTGCCGGCCCGCCCAACCTATCGTCATAAAGTACGGGGGATCTCTAGAACTCGATCCGCCGGCTCCCGAGGACGAGGACAACATCCTGGCCGCACTGAAGCAGTCTGACCGTATTAGTTCTATCAGCCTCACCATCACAAACTCTCTCCTGGAAAAGTTATCCGCGATCGAGAGGCCGTTTTCGGAACTGGAAGACCTCGTTCTTCTGTCTCGAGATGGCTTACTGCTGGCCTTACCCTTCGGTTTTCGGTGGGGCCCACGCCTTCGTCGTCTTCATTCGACTGGGATCAGGATTCCCGGACTCCTTCAACATCTTCATTCTTCCACGAATCTCGTAGACCTTCAGCTTTACGATGTTTGGGATTCTTGGCAGTTGCGACCAGAAGCGCTCACGGATGCCTTATCCGGGATGACTCAGCTTCAATCACTTTCGCTCCATTTCCTCTCTACCACTATTTACCATAACCTACTCCCAAAGTCCTGGAAACTTTCTGTTCTTCCTGTTCTTACCCGCCTTGATTTTCGAGGATTTTCCCCGTATTTGGAGCGCCTTGTAGCCAGAATCGATGCTCCTCGTCTCGGAGATATCGAACTCACATTCTTAGATCGGAGCATCATTGGTTTTTCAACACTCTGCAAATTCATCGATCGGATAGAAATCCATAAGTCACACCGTCAAGCACACATTCTATCTTCTGAGCGCGCCATCTCCATCTCCTTCATACAGCCAGGAGCTCCCGCTTCCCTTAAACTCCAATTCTTCTGCGAACCATTGAACGAGCAGCTATTATTCATGATACGAGTCTGCGATCATCTTCCCGCTTCCCTTTTCAATGTGGAGGATCTACGCATCAGTACGATGCAACCAATAGTATGGGGGGATAGCGCTTATAGTGAATGGCGGGACCTTCTCAACTTATTCACAGGTGTACAATTGTTTCATGTCGCTGGAAACCTCTCGACGGACATCGTGCGCCCTTTGCAACTACTGGACAGTGGCGATACTGTGATGCCTTCCCTGCACACGCTCTACGTAGCGCAGCCTGGGCCACGTCATGCGCCTTTGAGGGAGGTCGTCGTGGCATCCATGGTTTCACGCCGGCTCTCAGACCGTCAAATAGAGGTGGAATATGAACGACTATGTCACATCAACGAGCTACGTGGAACAGGTACGACGTATTCCCGCTGCCACCACCACCACTCGCTAACTTGCTTGGAATGGGACCTCCTTCTCAGCAGGTGACGATTGAGATGCTCTCCGACGACATCTTTCTGAACATATTTCGTGATTACCTGGATGCCGCTCCGCGGATTTGGCCTACGCTCACGTACGTGTGCCAATGATGGCGACAGATCGTGCATACGTCACCTCTGGGTCTAAATCTTCGACTCTACTGTACATATGGAACGCCCATTTTGAAGACTCTAGATTTCTGGCCAACACTGCCTATCATCGTGCAATATGGGGGGCCTCCAGATCTCGCCCCCTCGTCTCCGGAGGACTATGACAATATCATGGCTGCACTGAAGCAATCTGGTCGTATTTACTCCATCAGCCTCACTGTCACCAGATCGCTCCTTGGAAAACTTTCCGCAATCTCTGAGCCATTTTCGGAACTAGATGAACTCGTTCTTCTGTCTCGAGATGACATGCAGCTGACCCTCCCTAGCACCTTTCGGTGGGGTCCTCACCTGCGCACTCTCCACTCGACCAAGATTGCCTTTCCCTCATTGCCGCAACTACTTTCACATTCCCACGACCTCGTAGATATTCAGCTCCACGAAATTCCTAGTGCCGGGTATTTTCCCCCAGAAGCATTCGTGGATGCGTTGTCCGGGATGACCCATCTTCGAACACTTTCACTCCATTTCCTTTCCCTCCCACCACGCCGGACCTACCTCAGCTTGCCTCCACTGTCAGGGGAACGCGTTGTTCTCCCCGCTCTCACATTCCTCAAATATCGAGGAACCAGCAAGTACTTGGACAGTCTGGTGGCCAGAATCGATACACCTGGTCTCGGGAATATTGATATCACATTGTTTAGCCAACCCACGATGGACGCTTCACAACTTGGGCGGTTCATCGAACGGACAGGAATACAGACGCCGCTCGGCCGAGCAGACGTCCAAATATCTGCGGATGCTATGTCCATCTTCTTTTTTAACTCAAGTACTTTAACACCACTTCGATTACAAATATCGTGCAAGCAGTTAGACTGGCAGTTGTCCTCGATGGCCCAAGTTTGTGACCAATTTTCCTCATTCCTGTTTCGTGTAAACAATCCACGCATCAATTTGACCCAATCGTCAAGTGAGCTGGATGACGCGGATGGCGAGCAATGGCTGGAACTTATCCGCACATTCAGCGGCGCAACAGATCTTCCGGTGGCTAGCGAACTTACGACCGTCATCTTGTGTGCCCTGGGTCTAGTCGAGGAGGGCCACATAACAGTGCTTCCATCCCTGCAACACCTTCATATAGAGAATCCTACGGCGATGAATGAACCGTCGTGGGACTGTCTACTATCGTTCATCACCTTACGATCGCGCTCCGGCCACCCTGTACAGGTTAATGTAACGTTTTACCAGTGCCACATCTGTCATGCTAGTTTCAGACATCAGAAAGGACTCGATCGTCACCTTGTAGACGAACACGCATACCGACACATGTGCTTATATTGCGACGACTTCGAGTGTACGCCGGGGCACAAAGACGTATTCCGAGAACACCTCGAAAGCAAACACCCTGAATCCGCGCGCAACGACACACTCATTTCGGACACTTTTCTAAGACTTTTCAACCTTAGCCCTCTCGTTGACCGGCACAGTTCTCTGCGCGCGCCAGGCGGCGGCGGCTAGAATCGCACACTCCACTACGGTGACGATGCCACGCTCTCAATTCGGACACACGACGAGATCCCTGCCTGAGCGACACTCTGTGCCTCTTCTTCTTCGAATTAATCGTACCTTTTCCACGCTCCCCAAATGCACAGTCTACGGACAGAAATTTCCATTCCTATTTTTTTTTTCCATGGGGACGACACAGTACGCCGACGATTCTCTCTTCGCATGTTATATGTAACGAAGTTGTGATTGTCAATTATATGATGCGTCTGCCGAGCCCTGGTCCGAGGTCTGAGCTGTAAGTTTCATCGCACACGATAAGGGCCGACTCGGATCCCTACGCCAGGCAGAGAGCTTCACTGCATATGGCTTGAAATACGTGGTACAGGCGACTCACAAAGAAAATCAAACGGTTTTGGTCTGAAGCGATGTATACTAGAATATATATTTGTATCCTACACACTTTAAACTTATATACAAAAGAAAGAACAAGGACGGCGGAGAAAAGAAGGGTAATCATCGACTAGGCGCCGAGGATACAAATACTGGACACCCTATGCGTGAACGGCGACTCCTCGAGGATCGTAGGAATTAAAGAAAGGCCCCACGACCACCACCCATACAAAAAGAAAAAAGGTGAAAATCCCGACGTTTGATAAAAATTAGATAGAAATCACAAGTCCCGAGACGCTAGTACTAATAAAAGGGCGGACATAAGGCAAAGAGAGACGGAGAGAGAGAGCGCGATGCTCCTTTTTTAGCCTGCGACAACCAAAAATAAAACCGTTTTTTTCCTTTAAGAGGCGCTATCACGCGGACAGCCCACCACCACTGCCAGCCGAGCCCCCAAGATCGAGCCCGGTGCTCCCAGTGCCGGTCCGCCAGACGACAGCGGCGGCGGGGGAGGAGGCGCGCTCAGGTCGTCGATGCCCATCTTATTGCGAACCACCTCGAATGTCTTGAGCATATTCCTGCGCGCACCGAGCGCTGCAACGCCCTGTGCCTCGAGTGCCTGCTCGTCCATCACCACCATCTCCTTCCACGTCATGCCCTCAAAGTTCGGCGTGTACTTGTGCAGCTGGAGCGTGCGCAGCCACCAGGCCACGTCGTTCAGCACCGCCGGCTCGAAATCTTCCTCGTCCTTCTTCGCCCTACCGTTCCCTGCCGATCCTCCTTTGCCGCTGGCACAGCCGCCTCCGAGGCCAGGCTAGCATCCTCCGGACCGCCCGGAGCTGCCGCTAAGGCCATTACCTCCAATGCCGCCCTGCAGCCCACAGAACCAGCCGAAGCCTGCGCCGACGCCGAGCCCAGGCCGACCGAACCTCCTCCAGTAAGTTAGGGGCGATCTGCACCGCGATCAGCTGCGCCTCGGGGGTGATGCCGATCGCGCCGAGGTTGGACACGCCCAGCGCATTCACGTTGATTCCGAACGGATTCATGTCACTCAGCTGCGCGAGTTGCGCCAAATTGAGCCCGTTAGGCATCCCTGCCAGCCCGGGAGAGCTTGGTCCAAGGTTGAATACGCCGACGCCCATCCCGAGGCCAGCCAGAGCGGCTTGCTGATGCGAGGCAGCCATCGCGTTGCTACCATTGTCGTTTCCGCCGAAACGGCTAGACGTATTCGATAGTGCAGGGCTATGAGCACCAGATCAAGTACCGCCGCCACCATTGCGCAGGCCTCTTGAGGAGCCACTTTGGACGACGCATGGTGACCCTGGATAAGGTCGCCGTCGTCACCGTACGCGCCGTTGTTGGTCACCCCATTGTTGGAACCGTTGCTGTTATCGTGAACGTGAACGTGGCCCTTGGAAGGTCGGTGGAACTTGTCGGGACCGTCGAGGCGCGGGACATTACTGCTACCGTACAAGTCGTTCAGCTTGGCCGCGGCGAGGTCAACTGTTTGACCCGTGTTGTTGTTGTTGGGAGACGTCTTCGGGAACATGGGCAGGAGCGGCGTGTTCACTATGCTCGCCTAGTTGTCGCAGACGACAGGGGAGAACCCGTCGAGACCGCCGGGAGCGGAAGGCAGAGCCAGCGGAGAGGCCAAAGAAGTCGGTGCTCTGAGGACGGGATGACCTGGGTCCAACAGATATCTCTTGTGTGGGAGCTGTCCCGCTCCGCGACCTGGCCGAGGACACCAGCCCAAGTCCCACGCTCTCCGCTCGAGGTAAGCGCCGGCGCAGAAATACGATATCCAGCGGTGCCAGCGGCTTTGAGTTTGGCGCGCTGTTGGGTAAGCATGGCCACGGCGTCGCTTGGGTTGCTAATGGTATTGGCGGTATCGGGAAAGAGGAAAGAGGGAGAGGAGCTGAGGGCAAGTGATTGGCGGTTTGTGGCGCTAGTGTTGGAGGCGCGGGCGGAGGGGAACCGGGCATGCTGGACTTGAGTCCGGGCGATTTGAGATTCATACTTGCAAGCTTGGCTTCCATCTGGCTCTGCATGGAACCCCCGACAGCCGGGCTCAGAAGAGCAGTCATGGGGTCTGGCCATTTGGGACGGTGGTGAAGAAGCGGATCTGTACTTGAGTAGAATGCTGTAGAAGACTGTAAAGAGCAGCTGTGCGCTCTGCTTCGAAGAGAACCTCGAACCCTGGGGAAAGTGAGACTATCATAATGGAAAGGGTACGGACCTGCTCACATTGCTCGATGGCACTGAGTTCCTCCTTAAAATTGACGTCGAGAGAGGCAACAGCCATCTCTTCCTAGAGACCCCGATTTAAAGAACAATACGTGAGAAGATGATGAAGATCAAAACCAATGATACCCACCAGCGTGACTTCGTAATGGGGAGGTAGAACGGAAATCGGGTTGCGAGAGGGAAGGCACACCTTCTGGGATTCGAAAGGTGGCGCTGCCTAGGAGCTCGCTGGTCGGGCGCCCGCTACGGAGCCCGCCTACAGGGCATGGCAAGGCGAGACTGAAGCCCTGCGCTGCGGTAACGGAAGGGCAGGCGGCGGGGCCCACGGACGAGCGCGCTGGGGTTCTTGCGCATCTGGCCTTGTACGGGGGAAGGGCCGGGGCTTGGGCTGAAGGGCAGCCTGAGCGAGGACATGTGTGACTACAGTTTTGGAGGAGTGGTCTTGTATATGGGTGTGATCATAAGGGTACTACCATCTTCTACTGAAAGCCTCATTACGAGAAAGTGTCGAGATGACGGTCGCAGTGGGTATGATGATAGCGAGAGTGAGCACTGAAAGTGACCGTACTGTATGACTCTACAGGAAATTGGATTTACTGTACGGTGACGCAACGTCCAGGGTGCGAGCAAAGCGCTGGCACAGCCGGTCCGACAGTCGTCTGACGCATCCCGCCAAGCATCCCGCACTACTGTACAGTAAATGCAAGTCGAAGCTAGCTCGACGCTCTTGTTGTCCTAAACTAACGACAATCGCCTCCTTTTTACTAATGGTCCACCTAACAGCACGACTAGCAGCAAGCCGCGCCATAATGGACCCGTTCGACATCCCACCACCGCGGCCCGCGGGAGAACCTGGTCTGAGGCTGTCGTCGCGTAAGCTGTTCTCTATGAGCGAGCTTCGACACCCCCACCCCCGGAAGCACCATGATCCTGGCTCTTGATTGCGTTGCTACCGTCGCCATACATGCTACTGTTAGTCATAGCGGTGAAGTCACTTCTGACATCGGGGATGTGGCTTTTGGAGATTTGGGGCCGTCTGCGAGGATTGGGCCGTGGACCCGTGAGTGGCGTGTTTAGCGCCACCCGGGAGAGCCCGCCCGGAGCAGCCACCATCTGGTGCGGGAGCGAAAAGCGACGCCGCTAGCTTCTGGGAGGGTCAGTGCTCGACCCGTGGGGCGGCGGCGGCTCTACGGGTATTCTAATGTAGGATTTACCATGCTCTGCGACCTGGTCAAGTCAGTTTTGCCCAGTCCAAGTGCAGGCACAGAGATGCGGGACGCGGTGGGGGTCGCTGACTTCAAGTTTGACGCACCGTTGGGCATTAGCAAAGGGTAGTGTGAACATCAGCCAGCTGGCCAGCGCTGTTGGTAATATCCGGAGAAGGTGAGGTGGTGGCGTCAAAGGATTGGTGGGTTCGGGTTGTTACAAGAACGGCGTGGTAGGTGTAATGCCAGTGGGAATCTGGCATGGGCAGATTTGAATCAGAAAGGGGTCTGCTTTGGCGATGTGTTGCAGGACATGTAGAGGGGTGCGGATCTAAACTTGGGTAGGACGCTGTACACGGTCGATAAAGAGCAATACGATCAGTTTCACAGAGAACTTGAGGATCAGGTCGTTGGGATGCAGGAAGGGATGTGTCCAACACTGGCATCCCGCTGGCGCGAGTACATCCTTTGAGGTCAACACGTTGACGTCGTGATCAACCTTTTCCTGAAAGCGGGTTAAGGAGAGTAGCGAGAGACGATTGCGGATTTGCAGTTGTTGTGGCAGGACAACGTTGTACATTCTGCACCAGGCAGGTGGGCAATGCCCGCTGCTGCATGTCACATGTGTGCCGCGGCGGCGTTGTAGGCTTGTTCCCCAAATCTTAGTATTCAGATTCAGGCCGACTCAGGCTGGTGGCGTTCCTTCAGGCTTCGCGGTCTACAATAGGATACGCCAGCAATAGCTACTCCCTTCATTCTCCCCTCATGTCCCTTCTAGAGTGAGTAATTTCAGGCTAGTGCTTTCACTGGCACTCCGCTGGACGTGACAGTTAATGTCGCAGAAATCTCAATACACATGTCCCTGATGTCCGTATCCGATACGTATTGCCCCCCCCAACCCGTTACCACACTAAACGACTTCCCTGCCAAAGGAAGAGGTACTTCTTCTGCTAATACCTGCGCGTCTAGCTAACTTCTCATTTTCTCAATAAGTCACAATAAGGGAACTTCCCAGACAATGTTGCTCCTGAACATATATCGTTATTATCTTGATGTCTCTCCACGATATTGGCCTAGGCTCGTGCACATATGTCGCAGATGGCGACGTATTGTGTTCACTTCTCTACGGGCACTACACCTCCGGCTGTTCTGTACCCATGGAACGCCTGTA
>JAKELL010000563.1:0-24914 GCA_021524915.1 Lactarius akahatsu | reverse complement strand
CCGACATCATAAACCGGTTGAAAGGAGCAAAGGTATTCACTAAATTCGACGTAAGATGGGGCTACCACAACATCCGGATCAAACCCGGAGATGAATGGAAAGGTGCTATAATCACCAACCGCAGGCTATATGAACCCAAGGTCATGTACTTCGGTATGACCAACAGCCCGGCCACCTTCCAAGCCCTCATGAACGCTGTCTTTGCCAATCTAATCGCAGCAGGAGAGGTCACAGTGTACATGGATGACATCCTCATCTATAGCAACTCTCTGGAACACCACCGCAAAATCGTACGCGAGGTGCTAAAGAGATTGCAAGAACACGACCTCTACCTCAAACCTGAGAAATGTGACTTTGAAAGGCAAGAAATGGAGTACCTTGGGATGATAATTCGTCCCGGAGAAGTGCAGATGGACCCTGGCAAGGTCGCTGCAGTAAGGGAGTGGCCTACACCCACAACGCTCAGGGAAGTCAGAGCGTTTATTGGGTTCGCCAACTTCTATCGTTGATTCATCAAGGACTTCACGGCTATCGCCCGACCCTTGCATGACCTCACGAAGAAGGACACTCCATGGCAATGGCATTCTGAACAGCAAAAGGCTTTCGACCACTTGAAGGAAAGCTTCGTACGAGAACCCATTCTCAAAGTGTACGACCCACAGCTTCCAACAAGAGTCAAAACCGATGCCTCAGGATTTGCTACTGGCGGTATACTCACTCAAAAGTATCCTGATGGTCTCTGGCACCCCGTTGCGTATCGCTCACAGTTTATAAGCAAGGAGGAACGCAACTACGAAATCTACGACAGAGAAATGCTTGGCTTAATCCGCACCCTAGAGGACTGGAGACATTTCCTCGAAGGCATCTCCTTTGAAGTGATCACCGACCATAAGAACATGGAATGGTGGGCAAGCATGAAAGACTTAAACAGATGACAGGCCCGCTGGGCTCTGTATTTAAGTCACTTCGCCTTCAAAATCACTTATAAGAAAGGAGACTCTATGCAAGCTGACGCATTAAGTAGATTCTCAAAAGACCACATCAGAGACAACGAGGATAACCGCCAGGTTCAGGTTTTACAACCTAAGCATTTCCTCAATGCCGCCCAAGCACACTTCTGCCCAGAAGTGGACTCCCTGGGAAATCGTATAAGGCTCGCATCCATTTGAGAAGCAGAAGTCATAGAGGGTCTTAAAAGTCTACAAAAGACCGCTCCAAAAGCTCTCATGGATGGAGTAGCGATGTGGGAGGAAGATGACAGCCTGGTTTACCATAGGGGGAAATTGTATGTTCCCAATGACCGAACACCAAGACGAGATGTGGTTAAGTCATGCCACGACTCCGTCACCACCGGTCACCCTGGTAAGAATGGCACCATCGAGCTAGTTAGTCGATACTACTGGTGGCCACGCATGGCAGGCTTCATTGCCTCATACGTAGAAGGATGCGATTGATGCCAACGTTACCGCAAAGATCTGCACCCCAAGGCTATAATTCAGCCGCAAGAAGTACCTGAGGGACCATGGCAGATAGTCGGAGTCGATCTAATCGGCCCCCTGCCCATGTCACGTGGAAAGGATATGATCCTTAACATAGTGGATCATTACACAAAACAGATCCATCTATTTCCAGTGACCTCTCAAATCACAGCTGATGGGGTAGCATCCATCTACTTTGAGCAAGTCTTCCCCTTGCACGGGATCCCCAAGAAAATTATCAGCGATAGGGGACCCCAGTTTGCTGCAAGGAGCATGCGGGCACTGTATAAACGACTAGGGATAGACGCAGGTCTCACTACCACCTATCACCCTCAAGCTAATGGACAGGTGGAGCGCAAAAATCAAGAAGTAGAAGTCTACTTGCGCTTGTTCATTAGTAAGAGACAGGATGATTGGGCCGACCTGCTCCCTACAGCGGAATTCGTAGTCAATAGTAGACTCAACTCAGCCATGGGACACACTCCCTTTGAGCTACTATATGGCTATACGCCTGACTTCACCATTCCTGCTGGTAGGCCTACCGGTATCCCAACGCTCGATAAGCGTCTACAACACTTAGTTTCCTCAAGAAGGGACGCAGAGGCAGCTCTATGCCTAAGTAAAAGGCGAATGCAAACAGACGTTGAACAAAGACACAAGCCATACGTCTTTAACGTCGGGGATAAAGTCTGGCTGCAAGCTAAGCAAATAAAGATACATCAACAGTCGCCCAAACTGGGCCCTAAACAACTAGGCCCATTTGAAGTCACTGAAGTCAAAAGTGACGTTGACTACAAGCTTGCACTCCCCCCTGCATTACGGATCCATGATGTATTTCATGTAGACCGCCTCTCCCCTTATAAGGGAAACGAAGTTAACGGGCTTATGCCACCTCCACCTGAACCCATCACAGTCAAAGGAGAAGAAGAGTACGAAGTTGACCACATAAGAGACTCCAAACTCTTCGGTCGTACTCTTAAATACCTTGTTCGCTGGAAAGGCTATGGTGAAGGCGAGGACACCTGGGAACCAGCCAAAAATCTAGCGCACGCCCCGGATAAAGTTAAGGAGTTCCACTCCTCCAACCCAGGCGCACCTAGAAAAATAGCGGCTCTCATCTATGCGTCCTTGCCTTGGCAAGCATCTCATATGTACACAGAGGCCAACGCAGACGTCGACCCTTAAGAAGGGGGGTGATGTCATGGACGTGTATATTATTTTCCTTATTTTTCTGTATTTTTACGGAATTATTTAAGGGAGATATAAAGGGCCAAAGTACAAGATATCATCAGTCACATGCTGCCACCATGTGCACCTACAAGCACGTGACCCTGGGATAGTTGCACCCTTAACGGGACAACCTAATCCAGTCACATTCCATCTACGTACAGACTCTTGCAATTGGTAGATAAGGAAGGAACATTCTAGATAGTTCTAGAACTTGCTTAGTAGTTTACGCTTACTCGCTGTATTAGGTTTTACTCAGCAAGATAAGGCATCGTGTCAGCGCTGTGACAAGTGCATCAGTCAGCACAATAGATAGCGCTATTATTAGACACGACGCGTCAGCTCCTGAGTCATGGAGTCTTACTGTACACTTAGTAATAGTGTTTAGACTCAGTTTAAGCTCAGCTCCAGTAGCGTATATAAACTCCCCTGTAGCGTCCTGAGTGGAACCAACTTGTCCTCTTGGTTCTCCACTCAGGTGCGTATTCCACTGTACTCCTTACTCTACTTCAATCCTAACTTGTCCTCTTGGTTCTCCACTCAGCTTACCATCGTGTGACATCGCGAGTCGCACTCCTGTATAAGGACCACCTTGACCTCGCACGCTCCACGCTGACTGTAAGTTCGGCGCGTGATTTATCTCTGCGCTAGGCTTGAGTCCTGAAGGCCAGACAGTTCACTTCAAATCCTTTTCACTTGAGCTTAGCGTAGCGAGGTGTCATACCGCTACAAGAACATTGGAGAAAGAAGGTGCTGGGTTCATCAGGCTTGCACAGAACTGCCTCAGTTGTGAAAGGCATTTTAATTCGAGTCGAGCATCCTCCCCGTTGACATGGGAAAGGACAACAACAAAGGCTCTCTTCTATCGATCATGTCCGAGTCCATGCCATGATAACAATGGAACCTGAGACAACACATGGAGATCTTTTTAAGTAATACTTTACGCCTCCTTACATGCACCACAGCTTTCTTTTAGTCACAATATACCCAACTCTGGATTGACTGGCGCGTCGCACGTAAGTACAAGCGACAATAGAAAAAAAAGGTTGAGGACGAGTGTGAGTGAAGTATGCAGTGAGCCCCTGACACGATAATGGGAAACTGACGTATTACACGTAAGTACAAGCAATAAAAAAGAAAAAAGAAACAATAGAATGCCAAGTCCAGTTTTCGAAAAAAAATTCACATTCGAGAGTTGATATGCTTATTATAATACTGTATTTGTTCATTCATTACCCCAAAAATGGTTGAGGACGAGTGAGTGAAGTATGCAGTGAGCCCCGATGTGGAAACGAATGTCGGTAATTAGTAGGTTACTATGTGCGACAAGACCCCGCTCTACGTGAATAAGCAAATGCTAACTCCCCATGACCTCCCAAAAAAGGGTCGAGAACGAGTGAGTGAAGTATGCAGTGAGCCCCTGATGCAATGGAAGTGAGCGTCTGTTAATAAAGAGATGAAAGCGTCACTAATATGCGTAAGAGACGAAAGTACGAGATTACCAGACAGCTGTAGTCCGCGAGTTGTGTTTCCAATTCGGCATACTTGATCCAGGCTGCAGAGTTTGTGGGGTCGAGCTGTGGACAAGTGTTGATGGGGGAAAAAAAAGGTGAAATGGGTCGATATACTTCTCATAGAGTGTTCAGATGCAGTCAAATCCGGCATACTTGATCCAGGCTGCAGAGTTTGTGGGTCGAACTGCGGATGAGCGCCAATAAGAAAAAAGGATGGCGAGAACAAGAGTGGGGTGACATACCGGTATACTTCTCATAGAGTGTTTGGACGCGGTCAAAGTCTCGGAGCCCGTGTCGCCACCCGTATTGCATGCAAATCGACCATGAGCGGACTTCAGTTTTGCCAGGAGCCTCAACAGGACTCAATTCGGCCGAAGTAACCTCAAGTCCTCGCCCGAGCACATTGAAGTGTTTGTGGCGATGCCGACGACGCTGGTGAGAAGCCGAGCAAGAGGCCTCCGGGGATCGAGGGACGAGGAAGGGTGTGCGACCGGCGGTTGGAGAGAGTTAAACCGTGGTATGGCCCTGGACCAGCGAAGTTGTGGCGAATGCAGCTCTCAAAAGGAAGCGTGCCCTGAGGCGTTGGAGGTACGAAGAAGGGGGCAAACTGAGAGACATAAAAGAGACGAACGCAGGTGTACTCACCTGCCTCCTGCTCTGCTTCTCGGCGTCGTCACTTCTCACCTCTACTTGAACTGCAGCAGCGGTGAGAGAGTGAGAGGGTGGTGGCAGTGGGCGAGGGGCAAGAGAGTCAGACAGCAAGTAAAGCAGGGCAAGTGTGTGAGGGAAGAGGAAGTACGATCTGGTGCAGGCAGCCCATCTGTGAGAGGTAGAGAGGATGAAGACACGAGAATTGACAGAGACGGGCACTGAACGACGAGCGATGAGTGTATGGCACAAAGGAGGGGCAAGCAATAGAGGCTACGAGCGATGTCTTGTGCCACTCTGTGGCCTGGTACATATAAACTTGCTACAGTCCCGCCAGGCCTTTCAATCGCTACAAGACCTTGACTCACACAATGTGCTATTGAAGCGCAGAACTAACGAGCGAAGCGTTAATAGCAAAGAGCTAAAGACAAGTAACTTCAGAGGGTGAAGGAACTCTGTACCAATACTACTACACACCTAAAGACAAGTACTAAGACGTCTGTGAGTAAAAGGTAGTGTAGGGTAAGAGAGAAGGGACTTACACTTCAGAGGGTGAAGGTGTTGACAAGTGACCTGTGCGCACTTAGCGGCTCAAATGGACACGCAGATAACGGACTGCTTTAGATTAGATATACAGGACTTGTAGATTAGATTATTTTTGATCTTCACAATCTCGGACTTCTTGTATTCTCTTATGACATCACATATGTACATGACATCATGGACCATTCTGGATTACCCTTGTACTACGTCTATGAACTTTCCTTTGTTCTTATCTCTATTGTGATGTCACTATGATATCATAGTCTGGACTCTTCTTGTTCTCTTTCTAGTCCACTCCTTTGTCCATGTACAGAACAATGCGCTTTGTATTTACTGTGACCTGCTGTTACCAGCGTCACCCCCTGTAGCAGTATAAGTAGAGTACTTTGTATGCTCCTGGTCCACATCAGTTCTCATCTGTTGTGTGCCAGGTATGTCTCCAGCTCTCCAATGTAACATCAGTTCTCATCTGTTGTGTGCCAGACACTCATCTGCTTCACCTGCAAGATCTATCTCTGTTGCTGCTTCCAGTCACCCTCTATATCTCACCACAGTCTCCTCTTGTCACTGTGAGTATAGTCTTTATGTGCACTGTTCATCAGAAGGAACTCTGAAGTGTAAAGGCGAAAACAGCAGTCCTTATATACAGGACGCTTAGCTAAGAATGGTCTGTGCGCACAGGTGATCCAAACACAATACAGGTGGTCTGTGCGCCAGAGGGAGAAATGCCATTGGAGGGCAGAGAACAATAGCTGCCTAAAGCAGACAATACCGGTATCTTAACAATGGAGAACAATAGGAGCCATATATGACTATGACAATAAAGATAAACAAAAGCGGTCCGTAAGAGTCCGGCCAAGTCCAAATTAGTCCATAAGGGACAGATACCGTATTTAGTATATGGGATGACTCAATCATATCCCACAAGACATGTGACTTGATTCAGTCGCGTCTCAACATGTGCAAGGACGCTTTATTTAATCTTACAAATAGAAAAGTGACTGGGAGCCCTTGTTCTCGAATGGTGGGGCAAAGTTAACATAAGTTGGGTGGCATTTAGATCGGGAATCTAAAATGCGTACATTGTAAACTACGAATTTTCGTTCCTCGAGTCACGTGACTTTGAATACATAAATTAATTTCCAAAATGATAAGTTACATGTTAAGTGGGGGGGGGTGAGCAAGGACAGTTGTTTGCCTTACCACGACTTCTCCCAGTCTTCTCGGTCTTCTCCCACTGCATTCACCCGAGTGCTGCGCGGCGTGTGCTCCTTGCTGGTGTGCCCCCGCGAGTCCAGCGAACCCAGCTCGACTTGGAGACCGTCGCTCCTGGCGGTCACCACGCTTGCTCGTCGCTTGTCGCTCGCGGTTGCTTGAGACTGCCACGCTCACTTGGTGAGTCCTCCTTGTGGTCATCAGATTGAGAACAGACATTGATATGGGATTCCTAGCCATCCCTCTTCTCATCGCTGTCGACGCCGCCACACGCTGGCCTGCTTGGTGCGTCTCTCTCTCTACGTGCCGGCCTTGCCTACTCAGACTCGGTACTCCCTCCTCTCGTCGCCATCCTTCTCTCCCTCCCTCCCTCCCTCCGGAACCTCTCAGAACTGCTCGGTGAAGTCCTCTCACAGTCGCCGCCAATCCGATCTTGACCCTCATCGCCTGCGTGAGCCAAAGCCCAAGATGCGTCATCTCTGCAAGAATGCGCATTCGTGCAGGCTGCCGCCGAGTGGAGACGGTGCATATCTGAATAACGTCGTCTGCTCAAATAGCCTATCTCAACCACTTTCTTGTGCCTCAAGGCGCCTCGTTCCAACTCCCCCCATCGCCCGTGTGAGCCAAAGCCCAAGATGCATCATTTCTGCAAGAATGCGCAGATTCGCACGGGCTGCCACCTTGCCAGCGGGCCCATTGCTCGCCTTCCCTCCACTCCACTCCACCCCCGCCTTCCCTCTCCCTTCCTCCCTGGGCGCAGACCACTTCTTTCGCTCTCCAACCGAGCCGCAGACCAACCCCAGGCGGCCCACACCCATCGCAGCCTAAGGTAGCCTACTTAAACAAGAACAATGCGAGAGCTAAGCTATGGTACTGTAAATACGAGTCCGAGCTGGTAGAGTAGAGTATGTTAACGTGTTTTAATAAAAATAAGGGGGCATCAACCCTCCTCCATTGGGGCGCCATCCCAGGAGGGATGACGAATGTAGCGGTATGACTCCTCGCTACGTCAAGCTCAAGTGTGAACTAGAAGTAAAGTGAACTGTCAGGTGAGCACACCCAAGCCTGGCGCGGAGATAAATCACGCGCTAACGCACAGTCACGGCGGAGGGACAATCAACTCGGAGTCTTTACGCAAGAACTCAAGATGTCAAGGTCACGCCGTGGTACGCTGAGTGGAGAACCAAGAGGACAAGTTAGATTGGTAAGTGTAACGCCACCACTGGCGTTAGTCCGACTTGGACACGAAAGGGCGTTCACGACTTAGCAGAATATCCCTTTAAGGTCACGTGACCTGTCTTCGAGATACACGGCGCTTGCGGGCACGTGATCTGAGCGTACACTAGGGCAAGTCGTGCCACTAGGTAGTCCGATGATCGATAAAGACGACTTGCTCGGGAGAGACAAGCGAAGCACACGTAAAGAGACAGATGAGAGTGGTGGATTGAAGAAGACCAAGATGGCGAATCTTGGTCCCATCGAGCCACTATTTATACATTCACGAGGTAGCTTTGAAGCTCCTCCCGAATCTGTACGACGAATGGCGTATGTAGCTCGAACCCTACTATCGCTATCCTAGTGTTTACTAATACCACGTCGGCATGTGATAACGCTACTGGCTGACTGATACGACTGTCCATGACTCATTACTGCTTACAAACGAGGTCATCACCGTAGGTAAGAGTCCACTTCCTTGCGTACCGTAACATCACCCCCTTTTCAGCCGCGACGACCACGGCACCGAGTTGGTCCGATACCCCCAAGCCACCCTTCCTGCACTTCTTCGACTCGATTGTGAATGTCCGCCATCTCTAGTCTGAACTTGGAGCGGGCGACGTCGGCTTGCACGCCTCCCAAAGCTGTCGAGAGGGCGTGGAGACGATGCTCGATTCTTTCAGCTTCTGCCTTGAGCGAGCGGAATCTGTGCAACTCAGCTTTTAGCCCCACGTCCTTCAACTCGTTGACTGCCGTGTCGAGACGATGCTGGTTGGCGTGACCCGCGGCGAGGGAGCGCAGTTCCAGCTCCCCATAATGAGGTTTGCCTCGCTCCCGAACTTGGGGCTCCGCGTAAAGCGGCTTTGAGTACGTCTTGTCGCTGTCCGCGGCGAGGCCGAGGACGATGGGGTCGGCGGTCATGATGACTTGGATGTATGCTGCCTGGGTAGTGATACCCTGGGCGTCGGTGATAGGGAAGTGGACAAACTTGTCCCCTCGGTTGTGAGTGTAGCCGTAGGGGGCGAAACGGGAGTCGGTGAGGCGGCGATGAAGAGTTGTGGTGTGATGAGATGAGGAGGGAATGTCTACTCGAAGGGAGCCCCGGTAGATGGGGCGGCCTACTGTATCGAGGGTGTAGGGGGTCTCGTTGGGGTGGTCAGAGTCCGTGGTTGTGATGATGAAGGGGTGCTCAGCTGGATACCACTCTCTGAGTTCGCGTTCGGGCTGCTCCCGCACTTGGCGCGCATCATCTCGTCGAACAACTTCCTCCTCTCGAGGATCTTCGTTCTCCTTGTCGCTGCCATCGCCAATTGCTCGAGCCTCCACCTCTCCGCTGTCAGTCTCCACTCCTCCCATCGCATCGTGTTCGGGTTCTTGACGCGTTTCGACCCAGTGCTCCACTCGAACCGGGAGAGGTCCCGGTGAGGAAGGTGCACAGTCTCGGAGAGCTGCGCGAAGCCTATTAACTTCGGCCTGCGTATACGGTCGGTGGTTGAGGTGTTGGCCTTCGGTGCCGAGCAACCAGTATGTCGTGGGGGTGTTGGGGTTGTCGAGGTCTTCGATGGGGGCGAGGTTGTCGAGAGCGGTCTTAAGTTCCTCATGGGTGAAGGACCCTCGGAGGTTGGCTGTGATGGCAGGGGATGAGAGCGAGGAGGACATGTCGATGAGAGGTTGGAATCCAGTGTGAAGGAGTGGGGGAGACTTAGCGTCGTTTGCTCGGTTTATATATGTCCTCGCAGTCTTTGAATTCCGTCGGTACTCCGCTACGGCTTCTTCGGCGAATACATCATTCTCGTTGACCCACTGGTTTTCCGAGTCTGGGTACCCCTTCCATTTCACGAGGTACTGTAACTTCTTGCTCCGGCCAAATCGTCTGGAGTCTAGAATGCGCTCCACTTCATACTCCTCTTCTCCGTTCACTAGGTCTGGTGGTGGGCGTTGAAAGTTTTCCCCATGTAGGGGCGTCTCGCGATAAGGCATGAGTAAATCGATGTGGAATACGGGGTGAATACTCCACTGCGTGGGAAGTTCCAATTGATAATTGACCGGTGATAGGACGCGCGTGATTTTGAACGGGCCATGCCGCCGTGCCGCCAGCTTGGCAGTTGGTTGATTGGTTCGTAGATGTCGCCCTTCTAGCCATACTTGGTCCCCGGCTTGGTACTTGGGTGTATTCCGGTGTTTGACCCACAGCGATTGTGCCTTTTTGATAAGGTTTTGGGCCTCTTTCCGTGCTTCTCGGAATTGCTGAAGTCGTGTGAGCACCTGTGGGATAGGGGATGGCTTATCGATCCAATCAGCACGTGGGTCGTATCCCATCATGAGTGAAAACGGGGACTTCCTTGTTGCCTCGTGTGGCCAATTGTTATGCGCGAATTCCGCCATTGGTAGGAATTGCGCCCAATTATCTTGACGCTCGTTGGTCCAGAACCGGAGGTATTGTTCCAGCCATTGATTGGTTCTTTCTGATTGTCCGTCGGTCCGGGGGTGATACGCCGTGGAGATGTTTTGGTAGATGCCGAGGATTCGGCACAATTCGCGTGTGAACTTTGATGCGAATCTCGGGTCTCGGTCGCTGATAATTTTTGCCGGTAGTCCGAATCTCCGGAACACATGAGTGACGTACAGGGCAGCGGTTTCTTCCGCGGATATTTCCTCGTTGCAGGGGATGAATATTGATGCTTTGGTGCAATCGTGGTCGGTTACGGTAAGGATCGAATCATATCCCTGTGACTCCGGTAATTTAGTAATGAAGTCGAGGGCAATGACTTCGAATGGCTTAGCGTCGGGTGTCGGCGTGATGGGCACTAGTGGAGCTCGCGTCGGGCGGTTGTTAACCTTGTGGCGTTGACATTCCGCACAACCTTGAACGTACTCCGTTATTTGTTTCAGCATATTTGGCCACCAGTGGCTTCGCTCGATGATTCTCGCCGTTCGTTTGATTCCTGGGTGGCCGTACACTGGGGGGTCGTGGTGGTTGGCGATGATGGTGCGGATTTCTTCCGGTCCTCCGGTGACTACTCTTGTGCCTTGGTGGTACCAGGTCCCGTCGACTTTCTTGAGCTTGTGTGGGTCTACCCAGGGTCGTAGAATGTCTTCATCTTGTGCGTGGTCTTCCGGTGATTGTGTGGTGACGGTTCGTACGAATACCTTTTCCGGTAAGACGACGACTCCTTCGTTGTCCCTTTCCCCTCGGTCGTAGTCGGGTCTTCGTGATAGGGCGTCTGCGCGTCCGTTGTTGGTCCCCTTGATGTGGTGGATCTCGAAATCGTATTCCATGAGCTCTAGGACTTCTCGGGCTACTCGGCGACTTATCTTCTGCGGTGTCTTCCAGTGTGTGAGGTTAAGGTGGTCGGAGAAGATTTTAATTTTGTGTGGTGAGCCTGCCAGGAATGGTCTCCAGTGTCGTAGTGCTTTGACGATTGCCAGGAGTTCCAAGTCATAGATGTCATAGTTGCGTTCCGCTTCATTTAGGGTGGTCGAGAAGTAGCCAAGGGGGTGCCTTTTCCCGTCTTGCTTCTTCTGTAGGAGTACTGCGCCTACCGCGTACCCGGATGCGTCTACTTCAAGTTCGAATTGGTCTGTCAGTGTGGGATGTGCGAGTACCGGTTCGCTTGTGACTAGGCGTTTGAGAGTTTGGAAAGCCGTTTCTTCGTCTTTGCCCCATGTCCACTCTGCGTCTTTGCGTGTGAGTTTGTTGAGGGCTCGTGCATATGTGGCGAAACCGCGAATGAAGAGGCGGTAAAAATTGCAAAAGCCCAAAAAGGAGCGTACGTCTTGTACTTTCGTGGGTGTGGGCCAATCGCGTATACCAGCAATTTTTACCGGGTCCATGCGCGTCACCCCCTTTTCAAGAATTACCCCCAGGTAATCCATTCGCGGTTGGTGGAAGGTACACTTGGACGGTTTGAAGTAGAGATCGTGGTCCATCGCGACTTGGAGTACGGCGCATACTGCATCTATGTGTGCTTGGAGTCCCGCATGTTCAAGGGTCGCGATACCGATGTCGTCCATGTAGACGCGGATGATTGTACCCATTGCTGCGAAGATGCGAATTGTATCGCCCAGGATGTCGTTCATCATGTTTTGGAACGTTGCCGGTGAGTTTGTAAGTCCGAAGTACATGACGAGGGGTTCGAATAATCCGTATTTCGTTTTGAACGCGGCCTTGTGTTCATCGCCCTCTTTGATTCGTATGTTGTTGTACCCCCAGCGGACGTCGAGTTTGGTGAATATGTGCCCGTTTCCGAGGTCGTTGATGAGTTCCGACATGAGAGGTAGTGGGTATTGGTTGCGCACCGTGCAGGCGTTGATTCGCCGGTAGTCTTGCACTGGTCTCAGCTTTCCATCCTTTTTCTTGATGAAGAAGAATGACGAGGCGTAGGGTGACTTTGAGGGTCTGATGTATCCTAGTTTGAGTTGTTCGTCTAGCCATTCGCGTAGTTGTCCGTCCTCGTCTTGTGACATTGGGTATACTTTGCAGTCGATACTGGGGGGTGTGCCCGGTTTGAAGTCAATTGCATGGTCCCAAGGTCGTGATGGTGGAAATCGGTGGGAGGCTTCCTCGCTAAAGATTTTTGCAAAACGTTGATATGGCTCTGGGAGGGCTTCCACGACGGTGTTCTGGTTAGCCGCGATGGCCAGTTCGGTAGCTGTGGTACGTATCTGGCATTCTTCCTCGAGCTTTTGGACGATGTCTTCGGCTTCTTCTTGGGTCATTGCACCGGCGATGGTGGTTTGCGTTTCCGTGGGGTTGATTGATCGAAGCACTACTGGGAGGGCTCCTTCGTGGATGGTGGCGTGCGCCCAGCTGATAGTTGGTTCGTAGGTTGCTAACCAGGGATATCCGAGGACGAGATCTTCGTTTCCTATGTCAGTGACGAGGAATCTCATGGTCTTAGAGACGTTATTGGTCTGGACGTCTAGATCAATAAAGTGCGTAATTGACCCAGCTTTATTTTCTGTGTTATCGATGTTCCAGATTTTCTTTGGTTTTTCAAGGGTTTGTAGCCCAAGGCCCATGCGTTTAGCGAACGCGGGTCTTATAAAGTTGTCGGTGGCTCCGGAGTCGACGAGCCCTTTGATGTCGGCCATAGAGTAATTTGTACGAATCGATACTGGAATTCGGAGCGAACGGTAGCGAGTCATGATTACAGAATTACAGTTGACTGCCCTCACCCAGGCCGATGGGTTCAGGCGTCCTGAAAACCCTCTTGGGTCCAGAGATCTTTGAATACGAGGTCTTTCACCTCGTCACTGGCCCCTCTAAGCGTCTCCATCCACCCTTTGGCTTGTTCCTCTGGTGTAGCCTCCGCACGACGCACCGTTGTCGGTTCTTGACTGTAGTAGTCGGTGTCTATGCTTCGACTTGTGCTCGCGCGTGGTTGGAACGGTTGCCTAGGCTTTCTGGGGCGTGTACAATCTCGTGAGAAGTGGCCCGGGTTGTTGCAGTTGTAACATATCACTTCCCTCATGTTGCGACGTGGCCCGCTTCCCCGATTCTGTCCTGGTCCTCCTCTTGGTGAGAAAGGCGGTCGCTGGTTTCCGCGGTTTGGATCGCCTACTTCTGCGAGGCGTGCGCGTGTTCTATCCGCCGATGTATCCATGGCGTTCGGATCATAGCGCGGTGGTGGAAACCTGGGCGGTGCCCATTGCGGGGCATATCCTTGGCTCTGCTGAGGTCGTGGTGCTGGGGTGTTGCGGGGTGTGGCGGTAAGCCCTAGGCGCGCGCGTAGGTGGATGTATTGCTTTTGCCTGCGCAGTGCTGCCTCCTTCCACTCATTGAAGGTTTGTGGGTCGTCCAGTTCGTATATTTTGGTGAATAGAGCTCTCGGGAGACCCGCCGTGAATCGGTCCAGTGTTTGGCGGTCGTTGAGGCGATAGTCAGCCTTCCGCGCCAATTGTTCGAAATTGGTGATGTACGAATCAATATCGTCGCCAACCATCTTGAACCCCTTAGCCAGCGTTGCTTGCGCCTGCTCTTGCTCGAGTACGTTTGAGAAACGGTCCGAGAACCCCGCTGTCAGGGTGTCCCATAAGAATGGGTCGTATCGGCTTCGTCCCTGGTGTAGCTCGTTGTTGAGCCACTGGAGAAATCCGAGCGTCCAGTTGGATACTCGGGGACCTTTGATGAAGCCTAAGAACAGCAAGCATCGCCGGTAGACGTTGGTCATGATCGGCGCCTCTGAATTTTGTCCCCAGTATATGTGCCACTGTGTGAGGAATGATTCGTACTCATCTCGATTTCCGTCGAATATGGTCGGGGTTTCTCCCACTAACTTGTCTGACCCGTGTGGTGCTCCCGGTGCTGGTCCCGCTGCTGGCGGTGGTGGGGGTGGTGGTCCTCCACCAAAGGGGTCTCCTCCTCCTCCTCCTCCGAATTGAGGTTGCCTTTCTCCGTGCGGCGGTCTCCTGTCTCCTGGTGGTCCTTGACCAAAGGGTCCTCCACGCCTTCTGGGTGGTGGGGGTCCCCCTGCGCCTGGCGGCGGGTCGGGGATGTCTGGGCCTACCGCTCTGAAGATGGCTGCGTTGTCTGCGGTCATACGGTGTCCTGTTGTTGGGTTGATGGGGCGCAGGTAGGATTCTGCTTCTTCGGTAATTCTCCTGGCTTCTTCGAGGGCTAGATCTTCTTGGGTGATTGTTGCTGTTGCCATGTCTGCGGGTGGGCGTACTTCGATATTCTCAGGTTCGTTGATGCGTAGGGACTCAGCTGTCTGTATTATTTCCCCCACTTCGGATTCTTCGTCGTTGTCGGATTCTTCGTCGTCTCCGCTAGTTTCTGATGGTGCCGGGGTTCTTGGTTCGGACGTGCTGGGTTCTTCTTCGGGTTGTCCGTCTATGCGTCCCCACTCTTCACGTGTGGGTAGGTTCCTTGCGTCGATGTCGCAGTTGTAGTTTCTTCCTGCGGGTCGTACTGCATCGTATCGGTTGTCTACGGGGTTCCAAGTGATCTCGACCCAGCACAAGTTGTCAAAATTGAACTCAACGGGGCGGTATCGGGTTGGCCCCGATGCGAAGTCTACGAAGTACCCTGTTTCCCCTCGGTATTCTCTCCACCTAGCGGCTCCTAGGAATTGTGTTGGTACGTTGCGGTCTCCTCGTCGTTCGAGGGAATAAGCTTGGAAATTTCTCCACTGGTCTCGAGTTGTGAACGCCACGATGAAGGGATCTTGGTCTTAATGTAACGCCACCACTGGCGTTAGTCCGACTTGGACACGAAAGGGCGTTCACGACTTAGCAGAATATCCCTTTAAGGTCACGTGACCTGTCTTCGAGATACACGGCGCTTGCGGGCACGTGATCTGAGCGTACACTAGGGCAAGTCGTGCCACTAGGTAGTCCGATGATCGATAAAGACGACTTGCTCGGGAGAGACAAGCGAAGCACACGTAAAGAGACAGATGAGAGTGGTGGATTGAAGAAGACCAAGATGGCGAATCTTGGTCCCATCGAGCCACTATTTATACATTCACGAGGTAGCTTTGAAGCTCCTCCCGAATCTGTACGACAAATGGCGTATGTAGCTCGAACCCTACTATCGCTATCCTAGTGTTTACTAATACCACGTCGGCATGTGATAACGCTACTGGCTGACTGATACGACTGTCCATGACTCATTACTGCTTACAAACGAGGTCATCACCGTAGGTAAGAGTCCACTTCCTTGCGTACCGTAACAGTAAGGAGTAAGGAATACAAAGGAATGCGCACCTGAGTGGAGAACCAAGAGGACAAGTTGGTTCCACTCAGGATGCTACAGGAGAGTTTATATATGCTACTGTGGCTGAGCTTGAACTGAGTCTGAACACTGTTACTAAGTGTATAGTAAGACTCCATGACTCAGGAGCTGACGCGTCGTGTCTAATAATAGCGCTATCTATTGTGCTGACCGATGCACTTGTCATAGCGCTGACGCGATGCCTTATCTTGCTGAGTAAAACCTAATACAGCGAGTAAGCGTAAACTACTAAGCGAGGTCTAGAACTATCTAGAATGTTCCGTCCTTATCTACCAATCTGAGAGTCCGTACGTAAATGGAATGTGACCGGGTTGGGTTGTCCCGTTAAGGGTGCAACTATCCCAGGGTCACGTGCTTATACGTGCACATGGTGGCAGCATGTGACTAACGATGTCTCGTACTTTGGCCCTTCTTATCTTCCTAAATAAATCCGTAAAAATACAGAAAAAATAAGGAAAATAATATACGCGTCCATGACAACAAACGCCACCGTCGATCAGTCGTTGTCGGTGCCTCCTGCGGCTGCAGTGGGGTTCATTTTTGTTGGCAGGCTTTGCTTCTGCTTCCGGCCTTTTGGTTGCAGCGCGTGATGGAGCTGGGGAACTGTTTGGGGGGCGCGCAGGCCTTCCAGCTCGTGGATGGCTTGTGGTGCCGTCCTGCCGTTCGCCACGCTCTCCTTGATGCGCCTGGTGAAAAATTGGTACTGGGACCACTTGTGCCGAGCCTGGTGTGAAAGAAATGAGTTGGCCTCCTCAGCCGTGCAATCACCGACGCGAATGGTGTACGTTCTCGTCGTTCTGGGGTCGCCATGCTGGGAGATGGCCCTTCTTTGAGCACATGTCCCTGTGGCAGCCCCACCGCGTGTCCACGAGTCGCAAGGGCGGCCATTGCCTGACTCCTTCAATCCTCGCACCCTCATCCCAAGATTTCCAGAGGGACAGGACGTCGGGATACTCACTGAGGCTCCCTGGTCCCCAGAAATCCCACAGGAGAGCGGGCTGGGCGACACATTCGAAGATCATGTGCCACCCGCAGGTTGCCTGTAACGTTCCACCGGACGTTCCTTCTTGTACTGCTGACAAGGCTTTCGGGACGACCCAACGATCACCGGGATATGCCGAAGTCACGTGCTCGATCTTGTACTAGCTCGCAAACGAGACGTAGTAGGGTAGCCCAAAGGATGCAGAGGGCGATGAAGAGAGCAAGTCGAAGTTGATAAGGATGAATGGTCGGCAAGACAGCACAACCAAGGGAGAATGATACAGCACGTTCCTCGAACGGCAGAGGTAAAGCGGAAAGGAATGGATGGAGGCCTTGCGGTGATCTCCCAGCTAAGGACGGTTCAACAGATGTATAGGCACCAAAGGTAGCTAACAGCACACAACTGGCAAGACAGCGCAGAAGTGGCACTACAGTGGGTGGTATAATCCAAGAAGTCAAGCTTAGGTCTTCAGCGACCATAAGCCCCAGTCTATATACATGTCCAAGGAGGTTTGAACCCCAGCTTGGAACTCCAAAACCCTAATATCCGGATCCTAGGAATGAGTCACAAACGAGTCAGAGATAACAATCGACCAATGGCAGTAAGGCGCAAAGGTATGAGTCAGAGATAAGCATCCGCAGCTGTATGAGTGCTGCTTCCATCCAATCAGAACGCAAACATGTACAATCCATCAGAATCAAGGCACAATCGATCAGGCACATACGAGTCATCACAAACACGAGGCAGTCGAGACCGGTCCAGGCACAAGCTCATCTGGACCCTTCTGGTGCGAGTCTAGCCAGGTCACGTGCCAGGGTCACGTGACGGGCGTTTGACGTAAGATCACGTGATCTACTCCCAGTATTCTTGAGCGAATCCGTGGTAGTTGGGAAAGTCACGTGACTTAGCTGGTTGTTGGGTAGTCCACGCCCCATATCCCATAACTACAACCTCTTCCTCGGCTTCTTCAGCACGTGATCGCTTCACGGCAGTGTTTCGAGGTCGCGCAGGGGTGTTCGGGGGAACAGTTACGGGCGAAACCGTAACATTGCCGAAGTGAATGTTGGATAATGCGCCTGAGACTTGTCGGCCCCATTGCAGAACGCAGCCGCGGAGGGGGGGATGATGTTGAATGGGGTGGGAGGAGCTGTCAGTCCTGGTGAGAGCCTCAGAACGTTGAAATGGCGGTTGTTGGCGTCGATGGCGACGACACAGAGGTTGTTTCGGGCAGGCGCAGGTGGGCGTGTTGGCGATGGGACGATGTGTGGTTCCAGCAGCCACGGGACCAGAGGGAGGTGGCAAAGGGCTGGGGACGGCAGGCGCGCTGGGAGCAATCGAGCGCAGCTCGTGGAGCTGGCTGTCATTGCTGGCCGGGGTTGTGTGGTGCCCACAAAGCGTGCACGGCAACGATGGCAGCGATGGGGGGTCCGATCTGTGGCCCACCGGTGGCTCTTCCTCCCTCTCCGAAGTCGAGCTGGCAGCCCGAGTGGCTGGCGGCAATGAATCCGACACTCCTTGTGATGCACCCAATCGCTTGCGCGATGGAGAGAGGGACTCGGAGAGGTGCGTGAGGGCGTCGAGCTGCGCTGTCTGTCCACGCAGTGCAGACGCAACCACTTTATTGTGCGCCGTGATGGACAAGAATGTGGTCTGCGTGTTCACCTCGGAAAATGTAGAGGCGATGACGGCCTCTTCTTCGAACTCGCGCTCCGTGCCCGAAACGAGGCCTGGCTAGGCGTCAAGGAACTCCTTTGTGCCAGGGCACGCAAAGACCTTCATGCGACGGAAGAGGCCGCACTCTGGGAAGCGTTCGTGAATTGCGCCACACACCTGGAGGGAGGGAATAAGCTGACGGTCACGTGAAGAGAAAAAGGCCACGCACCTGCCAGAAAAAGGGATGAAGCTGCTGAAGCAGCTCGAGGAAGTTGACGACTCCCAGGTTCACCCGTGACCCAGCTTTCGGGTTCGTGAGCGCGTTCTCCACAAAGGGGAAGAGCTCCGTCTGAAGCTTGTCTGGCACCGGGATTTGGGCCCACGGAACATGGTAGGCCTCGCCAACGTAGAAGCCAGTTGTCATGGACGCGTACATTATTTTCCCTATTTTTCTGTATTTTTACGGAATTATCTAAGGAAGATATAAGGGGCTGAAGTACGAGATATCGTTAGTCACATGCTGCCATCATGTGCACTCTTAAGCACGTGACCCTGGGATAGTTGCACCCTTAACGGGACAACCCAATCCGGTCACATTCCATTTACGTACGGACTTACACGATTGGTAGATAAGGAAGGAACCTTCTAGATAGTTCTAGACCTAGCTTAGTAGTTTACGCTTACGCGCTGTATTAGGTTTTACTCAGCAAGATAAGGCATCGCGTCAGCGCCATGACTAGTGCATCAGTCAGCACAATAGATAGCGCTATTAATAGACACGACGCGTCAGCTCCTGAGTCATGGAGTCTTACTGTACACTTAGTAATAGTGTTTAGACTCAGTTCAAGCTCAGCCACAGTAGCGTATATAAACCCTCCTGTAGCATCCTGAGTGGAACCAACTTGTCCTCTTGGTTCTCCACTCAGGTGCGCATTTCCTTGTACTCCTTACTCTTTACCAATCTAACTTGTCCTCTTGGTTCTCCACTCAGCGTGCCATTGCGTGATCCCTGACTATTTTATCCTTGTATAAAGGATCCGAGTTCTAGTCCACTCCGCAGTGACTGCACGCTTAGCGCGTGATTTATCTCCGCGTTCGGGTTGAGTGTGCTCACCTGACGGTTCAACTCTATCTCACACTTGGACTCAACGTAGCGAGGTGTCATACCGCTACACCAGTGAGCGCAACAACAGCCTGGAAATGCAGGCGGGGTCAAAAACGCCAACTGCTTCACAACACAAGCGATGCACTCACTGACTTGGGGATCTTCGCTGTGTACACCTCGCGATGGGTGTTGCTTGCCCAATGGCCGATCCCGTCCATCTCGTCCATTGTCACGCTGGAAAGAGGAAGGGATATGCGGCGTGCTTTCAAAAGGCCGGGACGCACCCCATTTCCTCAAGAACAGTTGGCATCGTGCAACGTGCGAGATGTTCTTCTTTGACTTGATCGTCATGGCGCTGGAGAAGGTCGTCTACATCTTCCAGAGGGTGTCGGGTCTGCACAGGTTTCCAACCGTCTTGCCGAACATCAGCGTGATCTGCAACAAAGCGTCGTGAGTGGGCCGGGGACTCAGAGGGGGAGAGCTGGGGAGACACGTTGGAGAACGCCACGTACCTTGTGCCACGTCGACGGGCACGACCAGTCCCATCCAGGGATCTTTGCGCACAGCGCCTCTTGGTTGAATACGAAGTGGAGGAGGACGGCGAGTGTGCCGATCAGGGGCTCGTGGTGGGGGGGACGGAATTGTAATCGGGCTTGCAATTCTGGAATGGAGTGGCAGCCAGTCTGAGCTTGGGATCACGCCGCGCGCTCGGGGGGGGGGGGGGGGGGGGGGAGAACACGCACCCCGGGTTTCGGGATCTTCGTCTCGTGATAGAGCGAGAGGATGCCAAAGAGGTAGTGGCCCACGCCAGGCCGGCGACCATTGATTGGCATGTGTTCTGGGCAGAGAGTTGGAACGGCTGGAGGCAGCTCAGAAGCAAGTTGACGAGCTCGTCGCCGCGGTTCAGCGTTGTGCACTGCCACATCCAGCAAAAGAGGGCCTTGATGATTGAGGGCACTGACATGACCGCTGTTCTTGTCAGCGTGGAGCAAAACGTGGGACCAAAGGATGGGCGACATACGCTGATCGAGCTGGCTGAATATGGACCTTGTGACTTGTTTGAAGTGCTCTGGGAACAGCTGGGAGTCCAGGATCGTGTTTTCACTGATGTCAAAGTCCTCGTGCCTGCCAAAACAAAACACAAGAGCGAGGTCAGCGAGGCTCCCCTTCCGTCCTGGGGGGTAAGCTTCCGTACTTGAGCTGCAGGCGCTGCGCTTTGACCATGAGCGCGCGGTAGAAGTCCGAGCTGCGGTTGGACGACGCTGGGCGGTCAGCGTCAAGCGTTCGGTCGTCATCGACCTGACAACGCCAGACACGGCCCAGCATCATCATCACCTTCTTGAGGGAGGCCTGCTGGTGATCAGGGTTTTCGTGAGCTCAGCTCGACAGGGTCGACGTCTGCACTCACAGACGAGAGCCGTTGGCTGTTGTTGTCTTGATTCTCGCCCGTTGTCGTCAAGAGCTGTCGTGTGGCCGCATACTTGAGGTATGCCATCGAGTGATTCACGTCAATGATGACGTCGGGGATGATCCCCGCCGCGATCGCGCTGGGAACCCATCGCTAACATCGGAAGCAGACAGTCAGAAAATGAGCGGACGCCGGTGGGCAGCAGGGCTCACCTTCCAGAGCGAGAGCACGCTCTTCTCGGTCTGGCGCCCACTCTTTCGCCGGGCTTGTAAGATGTAGTTATCGATCTGCACGTGGAAGGCCCAGTCAATAATCAGCGCCGTCGGAGACACTGGCACTCCCGGGTACACCGCACTCACCCAGGCCTTAGCAGACGAGACTGCATGATTGGGGTAGAGAGCATCGGAGAAATGCGGTTGTGGGGGATGTAATCGCTGAGGTGGATGAACCTGGCATTTCGGTGTCCATCGCAGTGGGAATCCTGCCTCCATCGTCATCGCCTTCGCCGTCTTCGTCATTGTCGTTGTCATTGTTGTTGTCATAGTGGTTGTCGTTGCCATTGCCGTTGTCTTTGCCACGCGCCGCACTTTCAAACGATTCTTGCAGCTCATGTGCGCCCTCCTCGGCAAGCTCACGGCCGAGTGCACGCTCGTGGTTGCTCTGAGGAGCGAGGCTTTGAGTTTCGCATGAGCGTGGGGCCAACGGGGAGCGGAAGAACGGACTACTCACCTTGCACCCAAGGAGGAGGCGTCGTGCTCGTCGAGGTGAGCGATCAGCGCTCCCTTGTTCCCTCCGACTTTGAGGCCCCTCGTCCGGCAGGCGTCCTTCAACTGGGCGACAGAGCGCTTGGAGCTGAGGAGAGTCGGGTCAACAAATGGGGTGATCCCCAAGACACAGCCAGCCTCGACTCACTATGCCAATCGTCCTCCATCAGTTGCTGTTGCTGTCGAGCCTGAGGGTGTGTCTGCAAATGTGAGGGGAGCACAGCGATGAGACGGCGCGAGTCGTAACGGCTCACCGCGTGAGACCCGGGACCTCTTCTGAGTTTGGGCGGGGCCAGAGGCAGGCTCCCTGGCCGCGATTTCTTCACGAACTTGGCCTGAGGATGGGGCATGGTATCAACGAGCGAGCGTGCAGCACGAGGCAAGTGGAAGAAAGCGGATTTAGCGGTGCCACGTTGCCATCACCAGCGACAAATGTGGAAGGTGTCGCCGGTGCTGGCCGATTGGATGAGATTCGGAGGAGCGCGGGGTCGATGACAGCGTTGCAGTTTCCGAAGGACATGGCCAGCGAGCGAGCGAGCGGTGTGATGCGATGGTGGTGCGGATGCGAGATATATGCTCGTCACTGCCCACCCCTGTCTGACCAACACTCTGAAAAAATCCACCCTGCGCTCATGCGCGGATATTCCTATTTTGGTAATGTGGCAGATTACCCTTTTGGGGGTGGTCGACCTCTTTTCCGCTGTTTTGTGGGGCACAGTCGAAGTCACAGCACACTTGTGATTCACCTGCCAGATCACATGCACCAAACTGTGATCTGCCGCGTCGGACTTCGCTTGATCTTTCTAGATCTCAGACTCAGACTAGAGAATGAATCATCACAGTGCAAAAAACTCGTCTATTTGAATACTATGTGGGACAAAATATTTACAGGTAGCTAAACCAAGAACTAAACTGCTGCCTCACTGCCGCCATTCCCACTGCCGCCACCCATTGCTGGCTAACGTTGCCACTGCAGCCATTGTCACCACCGTCGTGGCCTGCGTGGTCGCTGCAAAGCGCGGGTGGGACGCGTGTGGTGTGCCCATCGCACATGTCGCTACACATCCGGGTCACGTGCCTGGGGTTCTTGCCGTGGTCCTAGCAATGAGTTGCAACCATTGCGCATACTATCGCGGAAGCTGTAATTGTCTCGGAGGATACACAGTATCGTCCACATCACCTAGCAGAGTTGCCGAAGTCTGTGCAATTGTGGTGCCATCCCTGTGTTACACTCGTGTTTGAAGTGTTCTACCAATGTTACCCTCCCTCCTGCGATGCAAAGTCGCTCTTGCCGTGCACGCACTTGCTGTCGGTACCTGGGGCCGATCTGACACCTGCACAAGCCGCTGTTGTCTGCATGATGCTGCCACTGTTGCTGGTGCACCTGGACTTGCCAAAGACTTCGCTTTGCGCCGGCTCTTGGCTCTTGATAAAGTGGTTTCGCGCGTCTTGTGCGTGTTTACGTGGGATCTGTAAACGCTGGGAAAACTACTGTGAACTCACCGCCAATCTTCTAACTCTCCACAAACGTCTGCATTTGCGTCCTTCTCTGTGCCGAAGTGATCTTGATGAAGTCACATGATTGCATTCCTCCACGCACCTCGTCGCGTCGCTGATAAATGCTACCACTGGTACGAAGCGAGGACCTTAGTCCTCAGGTGAACTGGGGCATCGACTCGATGCCGTGGTCACAGACTGGCCTGCACTTGAATGACCTTGACGAGTGCTGCTCTTCACGAAACTGGGCCGCTTCTGTAGTGCATGCTGTCGCGGAACCCCAAAACGCTGGCAATGGCTTTGTAGAGCATGGGACATCAATGGGCTGCCTGTGGGAATGTGTGCATAGGTGGGGGAGGGGCCACTGTGATCGAGAGCGACGCAGTCTGAAGGGACTCGAGGGCCCTGGGCCCAGATGAATCGACAGGGAGAGTGAGCAGGGAAAGGATGATGCCGACGTTGACGGCCCTAGAGACGGAAGAGCGTGGTTAATGGAGCGATGGCGGGAATGGGCAACTGACATGGAGGGTAGGCTATGGATCGAATGTTCAATTGAGGGTTTGTCAGTGCAAATGATTCCGGTGCAGCGGTGCAGGGACCGATTCTCCTCCCCACGGAAAAAGATGATGTGCGACCAGGAGTGGCGGAGTGTGGGGGGGTCTGAATGATGGTGGGAGCGCTGGCCACATCGTCAATGCTGGCAGGGGTGATATATTTCAGGTGGCGTTGTAAGGGACGCCTCCTTAAGAGAAAAAGAAAGAATGCTGGCCAGCGCCGCGTGGGTGCGATGACAGTTAGCAGGTCCCCCTGATTTCGAAGAACATGAGCGGGTGAGGCAGTAGCATCCCACCGCACGGCCTTTTATGCATTCTTGCATGATCTTGGGTTTCCGAGTTGGCAGCTGTCGGGAAACCCGCCAGCAACGGCCACATGTTCGCTGCAACGTGCCCATGGCACATGGCCCAGCATCACGGGGTTCAGAGACACTGCAATCACAACTTGGAGTGGGTTCCCAACGACGGCCCCAAAGGGTGGATATGATGGTCGGGGATGGCAGATATGATAAGGACTCACCAGCTCAAGTCCAGACTTGCGCTGCGGGTGCGATGACAGCTAGCGAGGGCCCTCCAATTCTGATTCCGATGAACACGAGCGGGCGCGAGGCAGTAATACACCAATCATGGCATGGAGTGGGTTTGTGTCGTCAACTTCGTGATGACTGCTACAAGGGAGAGAAATAACGGATACGATAATAAGGGCTCACCCGCTTGAGTCCGGATTTGTACTCTCCCCCTCGCTCTCCCCTTGGGCGTTGCGTGTGTGACGACAGTTGGCAGGTCCCCCGATTCCGATGCACGCGAGCAGGTATGAAGTAGTAACACCCCACCACACGGCCTTCTGTGCATGGATGGCACCTGAACAGAAAATTTAGTACAAAGCGGTTCAGTTCGAGGTCCAGACCCTGCTGAACCTGAACTGGACCCCGTTGAACCTGGACCGATGGTCCAGTTCAAAGTTCAACAGATTCCCCAGACCGGACCGAAAGTCCGGTTCAAGGTTCAGCAAAATCCCGAAGAACCAGACGGAACCGGACTTCGGCAACCCTACGCGGCCATCGCCGACTTGATTGTCTTCGCCGTTGTCGCCGCCGCCGTGATCGTCTTCGCGTCGTCGTCGCTGCCACCGTGGTCATCTTGATTGTCTTTGTCGTCGTCGCCGCCGTAGTTCTTGATTGTCTTCACGTCACTGCCGCAGTCTTGATCATCTTTGCGTTGTTGCCACCACTGTGATCGTCTTCGTCGACGATGAATGTCAGCACGTAAACTTAGCTTTTTGGTTTTGTGGGGTGGCGTTGTTGTGCAGCAATGCACACAGTGTACAGGTAGACCCTTACCTGAATAGAGAGCTTAGACGAGGCTTAGAGTGA
>JAKELL010000562.1:0-24958 GCA_021524915.1 Lactarius akahatsu | reverse complement strand
GAACACACCCAAGTACCAAGTTGGAGACCAAGTATGGCTAGAAGGACGACACCTACGAACCAATCAACCAACCGCCAAGTTGGCGGCACGACGGCATGGCCCATTCAAAATCACGCGCATCCTATCACCGGTCAATTACCAACTGGAGCTTCCCACGCAGTGGAGTATTCACCCTGTATTCCACATCGATGTACTCACGCCTTACCGCGAGACGCCCCTACACGGGGAAAACTTCCAACGCCCACCACCGGATCTAGTGGAAGGGGAAGAGGAGTATGAAGTGGAGCACATTCTAGACTCAAGGCGCTTCGGCCGGAACAAAAAGCTCCAATACCTCGTGAAGTGGAAGGGATACCCAGACTCGGAAAATCAGTGGGTCAACGAAAATGACGTGTTCGCTGACGAAGCCCTAGCGGAGTACAAACGGAGTACGAAAGCAAGAGGGATAGTTATAAGAAGGGGGCGAGCTACGACCGAAACCTCATCGTTCCACACTGGATCACTCACTCCATCCCAAATGTCCTTTTCCACTTCCACCTCTACCAGCCCTCTCGCTGCCCGTCTCGTCGACAGCCTCACCCACGAAGAGCTCCGCGCAGCCCTCGTCAACGCCCAGTCCATCTACGACGTCGAAGATCCCGACCAACCCGCCACGTATTGGCTCATCAACTCCAACGGCGACCGCCTCAACACCGCCCCATACACCGAGGCCGAAATTACTCGGCTTCGTACAGCTGTCGGACTCTTTGCGAGTCCCCCACTTCGACCTGACCCCCCTCAAATCAAGAACGAGCAAGAAGAAGACGCACGCGACGTTGAGGTGGCAAGAGTGGATGAAGACACGGGATTGGAGAGGACCGGCGCAGGGTTGGAAAGATCGACAGCTAGCGGTAGCAGCGGCCCGACGAGCAATCATTTATCACCGACGACGCCAACACAACGAGACGCTGAGAGAGCAGTGTACGAAGCAGTAGAGTGTAGCAGTATGACAACCTCGCTACGTCAAGCTCAAGTGTAAACTGTAAGTGAACCGTCTGGTGAGCACACCCAAGCTCGGCGCGGAGATAAATCACGCGCTAACGCACAGTCACAGCGGAGTGGACGAATATCTCAGAGTCTTTATGCAAGAACTCAAGACGTCAGTGATCACGCTGTGGTACGCTGAGTGGAGAACCAAGAGGACAAGTTAGATTGGTGAGGAGTAAGGAGTACAATGGAATGCGCACCTGAGTGGAGAACCAAGAGGACAAGTTGGTTCCACTCAGGACGCTACAGGAGGGTTTATATACGCTACTGTGGCTGAGCTTGAACTGAGTCTAAACACTATTACTAAGTGTACAGTAAGACTCCATGACTCAGGAGCTGACGCGTCGTGTCTATTAATAGCGCTATCTATTGTGCTGACTGATGCACTAGTCATGGCGCTGACGCGATGCCTTATCTTTGCTGAGTAAAACCTAATACAGCGAGTAAGCGTAAACTACTAAGCGAAGTCTAGAACTGTCTAGAAGGTTCCTTCCTTATCTACCAATCGTGTGAGTCCGTACGTAAATGGAATGTGACCGGATTAGGTTGTCCCGTTAAGGGTGCAACTATCCCAGGGTCACGTGCTCAAAGGTGCACATGATGGCAGCATGTGACTAACAATATCTCGTACTTCGGCCCTTTATATCTTCACCAGATAATTCCGTAAAAATACAGAAAAATAGGGAAAATAATATACGCGTCCATGACATCACCCCCCTTCTTAAGGGTCGACGTCCGCGTTGGCCTCTGTGTACATATGAGATGCTTGCCAAGGCAAGGACGCGTAGATGAGTGCTGCTATTTTTCTAGGTGCACCCGGATTTAAGGAGTGGAACTCCTTGACTTTATCCGGGGCATGCGCTAGATTTTTAGCTGGCTCCCAAGTGTCCTCGCCTTCACCGTAGCCCTTCCAGCGAACTAGGTACTTAAGAGTACGACCGAAGAGTTTCGAATCTCTTATGTGGTCGACTTCGTACTCTTCTTCCCCTTCGACTGTGATGGGTTCAGGTGGAGGTGGCATAAGCCCGTTAACTTCGTTTCCCTTATAAGGGGAGAGGCGGTCTACATGAAATACATCATGGATCCGTAATGCAGGGGGGAGTGCAAGCTTGTAGTCGACGTCACTTTTAACTTCAGTGACTTCAAATGGGCCTAACTGTTTAGGGCCCAGTTTGGACGACTGTTGGTGTATCTTTATTTGCTTGGCTTGCAACCAGACTTTATCCCCGACGTTGAAGACGTATGGCTTGTGTCTTTGTTCAACGTCTGTTTGCATTCGCCTTTTACTTAGGCGTAGAGCTGCCTCTGCATCCTTTCTTGTGGAAACTAAGTGTTGTAGACGCTTATCGAGCGTTGGGATACCGGTAGGCCTACCAGCGGGAATGGTGAAGTCAGGCGTATAGCCGTATAGTAGTTCAAAGGGGGTGTGCCCCGTGGCTGAGTTGAGTCTACTATTGACCACGAATTCCGCTGTAGGAAGCAGGTCTGCCCAATCATCCTGCCTCTTACTAATGAACAAGCGCAAGTAGACTTCTACTTCTTGATTTTTGCGCTCTACCTGTCCATTAGCCTGAGGGTGATAGGCGGTAGTGAGACCTGCGTCTATCCCTAGTCGCTTGTATAATGCCCGCATGCTCCTTGCAGCAAACTGGGGTCCCCTATCACTGATGATTTTCTTGGGGATCCCGTGCAAGGGGAAGACTTGCTCGAAGTAGATGGATGCCACCCCATCAGCCGTGATTCGGGACGTCACTGGAAATAGATGGATCTGTTTCGTGTAGTGATCCACTATGTTAAGGATCATATCCTTTCCACGTGACATGGGCAGTGGACCGATTAGATCGACTCCGACTATCTGCCATGGTCCCTCAGGTACTTCCTGTGGCTGAATTATGGCTTTGGGGTGTAGGTCTTTGCGATAGCGTTGGCATCGATCGCATCCTTCTACGTATGAGCTGATGAAGCCTGCCATGCGTGGCCACCAGTAGTAGCGACTGACTAGCTCGATGGTGCCGTTCTTACCAGGGTGACCGGTGGTGATGGAGTCGTGGCATGACTTAACCACATCTCGTCTTAACGTCCGGTCATTGGGAACGTACAGTTTCCCCCTGTGGTAAACTAGGCCGTCATCTTCCTCCCACATCGCGACTCCGTCCATGAGAGCTTTTGGAGCGGTCTTTTGTAAACTTTTGAGACCCTCTATAACTTCTGCTTCTCGGATGGAGGCGAGTCTTATGCGATTCCCTAGGGAGTCCACTTCTGGGCGGAAGTGTGCTTGGGCGGCATTGAGGAAATGCTTGGGTTGTAAAACCTGAACCTGGCGGTTATCCTCGTTGTCTCTGATATGGTCTTTCGAGAATCTACTTAATGCATCGGCTTGCATAGAGTCTCCCTTTTTGTAAGTGATTTTGAAGGCGAAGCGACTTAAGTACAGGGCCCATCGGGCCTGTCGACGGTTTAAGTCCTTCATGCTTGCCCACCATTCCATGTTCTTATGGTCGGTGATCACTTCAAAGGAGATGCCTTCGAGGAAGTGTCTCCAGTCCTCTAAGGCGCGGATTAAGCCGAGCATTTCTCTGTCGTAGATTTCGTAGTTGCGTTCTTCTTTGCTCATAGACTGCGAGCGATACGCAACGGGGTGCCAGAGACCATCAGGATACTTTTGAGTAAGTATACCGCCAGTAGCAAATCCTGAAGCGTCGGTTTCGACTCTTGTTGGAAGCTGTGGGTCGTACACTTTGAGAATGGGTTCTCGTACGAAGCTTTCCTTCAAGTGGTCAAAAGCCTTCTGCTGTTCAGAATGCCAATGCCATGGAGTGTCCTTCTTCGTGAGGTCATGCAAGGGTCGGGCGATGGCCGCGAAGTCCTTGATGAATCGACGATAGAAGTTGGCGAACCCGATAAACGCTCTAACCTCTTTGAGCGTTGTGGGTGTAGGCCACTCCCTTACTGCAGCGACCTTGCCAGGGTCCATCTGCACTTCTCCGGGACGAATAATCATCCCTAGGTACTCCATTTCTTGCCTTTCAAAGTCGCATTTCTCTGGTTTGAGATAGAGGTCGTGTTCCTGCAATCTCCTTAGCACCTCGCGTACGATTTTGCGATGGTGTTCTAGAGAGTTGCTATAGATGAGGATATCATCCATATACACGGCGACTTCTCCTGCTGCGATCAGATCGGCAAAGACGGCGTTCATGAGGGCTTGGAAGGTGGCTGGGCTGTTGGTCATACCGAAGTACATGACCTTTGGTTCGTACAGCCCGCGATTGGTGATAATAGCACCTTTCCATTCATCTCCGGGTTTGATCCGGATGTTGTGATAGCCCCATCTGACGTCGAACTTGGTGAAGACCTTAGCTCCTTTCAACCGATTTATAATGTCCGCGGCGAGCGGCAGTGGGTAACGATTCTTAATAGTGATTTTATTAAGACGACGGTAATCCTGCACTAGACGGAGTTTGCCGTCCTTCTTCTTGATAAAGAATACTGGCGATGCCATCGGTGACTTCGATGGGACCAAGTATCCTTTTGAGATGTGTTCTTGCAGGAATTTGTCGAGTTCCACTTGCTCGCTTGGGGACATGGGATACGTTTTGACCCTCCAGTGTTTAACGGCATCTGGTTCGAGGTCTATGGCGTGGTCCCACGGTTGGTGCTCAGGGAGCCTCTGGGATTCCTCCTCAGAGAAAACTTTTGCGAAGTCTCTATAGTGTTTCGGTACCATCTCTTCGAAAGTTTTCTTAGGTTTGGAGGCGGTGGCTTTCTCGGCTATCTGCTGAGAGTATGTGAAGCCTGCCAAACAGAAAACTTCGTCTTGGACCGTGTCAAGCACTTTCTCCGCAAGGAGACGGCGGCGTTCCATTCGGTTTGCCATAATGCGCGTCACCTCTACCTCCAACTCTGGTTGCGCTGTTTCAGCGGTCGAGTTGAGGCGCATGGTGCCTTCCTGCCAGTCTATCTGCGGGTTCCTTTGCCTTAGCCATGGTAGTCCCAAAATGACATTCTCTGGGCCAAGTGAAGTGACTAAAAAGTCGTAACTTTCTTCACTAGGGCCGACTTTCAGAGAGAGTCTGACTTTATGGGTGATACTACCGGCTTCGTTGAGAGTCCCGTCTATGTTGTATAGAGTGATGGGACTATCAAGGGGAACCTGCAACATTTTGTGGCGGTCAGCGTACTTTTTGTCCAGGAACAACGAAGTTGCCCCAGAGTCTACCATTGCTGCTACTTTTACAGTACGATGACGTCCTTTTAAATATACAGAAATATGAAAATGTGATTTTTTATCTTTTGTTTCGGGAATAATAGTAGAAGACAGTGCTGCATCAGAAATCATCACGTGCGGCATTGCTTCTGAAGAAAGTGGAGCAAAAGAAACACTACTATTGTTCATCTCCGAGGCAGATGTAGATGTAATAGAATCAGGAAAACAAGAGACTGAACTAACACTACTATCTAACTTACAGGCATGAGTCGTATGAATTACAGGAGTTGAGTCCGAAACGAGGCGAGAGCGTAAACATATATTACAACTACATGAAGCCGAGTCATCTACTGTAGAGGGGCCGGTCGCAGCTATACGCGACCCCTGATCTAAAAAGCCGCCTTGAACGCATCCAGCTGTTCTTGCTGCTTTTCCAACATTCCCAACAACTTCGCCACGTCTGCCTGGGACGTCTGGGCGGGGGAAGTACTTGTGGCGGCTGCTGCCGCAGTATTGGACGACGGTGGTGGGCTGGGGGATTCCGTTGTTGCTGCAGCTTTCGCTTTAGCCGGTTTCCCCATTCTCTTGTTCTGGCAGACGTTTGCTCGGTGCCCTGCTCTTTGGCACCAGTTGCAGACGTCGCGCTCGTGATTTCCATCCTTCTTCGTGTGCTCTTTCGAGCCACACCCGTAACATTTCCCTCTCATCCATGCTTGAAACTCGCCCCGAGTTTTGAAGATCTCCTCCTTAGCTCTGTTGCCTTGTTGACGCGTGGCGTCTACTTGCATGGCATCAGGGTTGGAGGTAGTGTGTGGTGATGACGATGAAGATTTTCCTTTCTTCTCGCTCTGGCGTTGGCGTAGTCGTTGGTCAATGACTTGCGCGCTTTGCTTGAGCTCGTCGTATGTGTTATGGGGCTTGTCTGTGATGGCAAGGAGGTCCTTGATCTCGTCTGTGAGACCATCGTAGAAACGGGTGCGGAGGTCGATGATGGACCACCCGGTCTGTCCAGAGTACTGCTCGAATATGGATGCATATTCAGCAACCGTCTTTTTACCCTGTCTTGTTTTCTTTAGCTCCTCTCGAGCTATGTCTTGGACGTCTAGGGGGCTGAACCTGCGGTTAAACTCCTTGACGAAGTCCGACCAGTTTCCTCCAAAGGGAATAGTCCCTTGGTTGGCGGACTCCAGATATGGGAGTGCCCAGGTTTTTGCGTCCCCTTCCATCAAGTTGAGGGCGGCAGCGATCCATCTGTGTTCGTCTGCGTACCACTTGCTATCCACTGCATGCCATGTGTTCATGGCGTCCCCTAGTGATCCTGCCCAGTTGTGGAAGGCGGCAAGGAAATGACGGGCATCCGATGAGGAGCCTTTCCCATCCCAAGGCTTTGGGCGGGCCACTATTTCCTTGTTTTTTCCATTCCCGGGTCGGGTGGCGGTTGCCGAGGCCACCTGTGCTGTCAAGGCTGTGACTTGTTGCGCCAGGTTACCGACGGCGATGCCGAGGTGGTTGATGAGGTCCAGGCAATCCTGGACTGTGGGAGGGGGGAGTGGTGAAGGTGGTACGGCGGCGGGGAGGGTGCTTCCGCTTGGTTGTGACATCTCGTCTAGTTTCTTCTGTCTCTCCTTTCGTTCTGCTTCCTCTTGTGCCCGACGGAATTCTTCCAACAGAAGGAGTTGTTCGTCTGGCGAGATCTCGTCCCAGTCTTGGATCCGAGATATGAACTCCTTTTCTTTTTTAGTTGGAGGAGGGAGGGCGAATTTCGAGCGAGCCCCGCTGGGATACTGAGCTTGTGCTAGACGAGCTGTCTGTTTCCCTTTCTTGGGAGCCACGTTCTTCGTCTTCCCTTACGTGGGAGATGAGGGGGTTGGGAGGCGATTCGAGACGAGGGATGAGGTCTGCAGCGAATGCTATCAGCTGCGGGACTGTGAAGTTTGTTCCGAGGACGGGGATTTCTAGGCCGTAGAGGTCTAGTAGTCCGTATCGGATTTCTTGGTCGTGGTAGATTGCCTGCACGTATTGCTCGGCGAGGTTACGAGGGGGTAGTTCTAGTTGGAACCCCTGGTAACGGATGTTGACACCGTCTTCGTCAATGAAGCTTTCGCCTGACTGGGCGAGTGTTGCTTGGGAGGAGGAGTGGGCGGAGTGGAAGGAGTTTACTGAGGCTGTAGGTGATGGTGAAGCGTACACTGGGGAGGGGATCCGGTCTTGTTCAGACTGGGTGTCCTGGTGCACGTGCAGCGATGCCGAAGCAGAGGCTGTAGTCTGGGGTGGTGTGATGGAAGCTTGTCTCCTCCTAAAGAGATGACGAAGGCGGGTGCGGACGTTCGCAAGTATGCGAGGCAGTTTGGAAATATGTGAGGGTGGGTTTAGACGACAGGATACAACGAGCGCGAAACGCTAACTCGAGGGTGACTGGAATGCCCTATCAAGCGAGACCAATACACAGTGATTGTTTCACACTGCGCGAGGCTGCGGCGATAAAGGGACACTCAGGAATGATGTAGGGAGTTGTGTAGAGCTACAAGGCTGTCTGCCTCAGTCTTCTCGACCTGTTGGCTGCCTCTCACGCCGAAGCGCTCTCAAACTTTTCTGGTTGGTACGCGTACAGCTGTCGCAGGCTAGGCCTGGCTGGCTCAATGTCTAACTGCAGCTTATCTGGCGTGGTGACCAGTTCTGCAGCCAGTACCCAGAGGCGTCTACTGATGACCAGATAGACCCAATAAAGGCAAGCACAATGTATGCCGGTTTTACGGACACTACAGTTGTACCACAAATGCACAGATTCTGCTTACGGACTTCCCCAGGCAAAGAGTGAGGTAGATAACACAAGGGACTGATGGTCGTCAACCACCTGGAAGATAGTGAAGATGCTGGTGAGCGAAGAGGGCTCAGGAGTGTGAAAAGGAACTTGTCCTAATGTAGCGGTATGACAACCTCGCTACGTCAAGCTCAAGTGTAAACTGTAAGTGAACCGTCTGGTGAGCACACCCAAGCTCGGCGCGGAGATAAATCACGCGCTAACGCACAGTCACAGCGGAGTGGACGAATATCTCAGAGTCTTTATGCAAGAACTCAAGACGTCAGTGATCACGCTGTGGTACGCTGAGTGGAGAACCAAGAGGACAAGTTAGATTGGTGAGGAGTAAGGAGTACAATGGAATGCGCACCTGAGTGGAGAACCAAGAGGACAAGTTGGTTCCACTCAGGACGCTACAGGAGGGTTTATATACGCTACTGTGGCTGAGCTTGAACTGAGTCTAAACACTATTACTAAGTGTACAGTAAGACTCCATGACTCAGGAGCTGACGCGTCGTGTCTATTAATAGCGCTATCTATTGTGCTGACTGATGCACTAGTCATGGCGCTGACGCGATGCCTTATCTTTGCTGAGTAAAACCTAATACAGCGAGTAAGCGTAAACTACTAAGCGAAGTCTAGAACTGTCTAGAAGGTTCCTTCCTTATCTACCAATCGTGTGAGTCCGTACGTAAATGGAAATGTGACCGGATTAGGTTGTCCCGTTAAGGGTGCAACTATCCCAGGGTCACGTGCTCAAAGGTGCACATGATGGCAGCATGTGACTAACAATATCTCGTACTTCGGCCCTTTATATCTTCACCAGATAATTCCGTAAAAATACAGAAAAATAGGGAAAATAATATACGCGTCCATGACATAGAGGGAACACTGAGGGAGTGGTACCCAGCTGAGCAGCCGTATCTCATTACGGCCACCGACTCTGACGACCCCCGCGAGACCCCGTACGCGTGCGACACCACTGGTCGCCCCATATACCGCGGTGGAGTGGTAGTCGACGCCGAAGACTCCACTCTGCCCGCGGTCCGTCTCCGATACTTAGGAGGAACGGCGCGCACGGCACCCCACGGCTACAAACACAATCGGGGGGACGACTTCGTCCACTACCCCATCACCAACGCACAGGGGGTGACGCGTCAAGCCACCTTCATTCAAGTTATCGCCGGGCCCGACCCCATCGTCCTAGGGCTCGTGGACGACAGCGACAAGGTTTATAGTCGCCCCCTCTACGCCGAACCCCAAGTTAGGGAAGCCGGTAAGCCCCACTACGCCCCGGAAGACCTATACACCCTTGTAGGGGGGCACAGCAACCAGCATCGCACCGACCGCGCCATCAACGAGCTGAGGGATGTAGGAGTAAAGGCGGAGGTGACTCGCTTCCAAGCCTACAAGCACGAAGCGGAGAGGATGGAACAGCGCCTTCATGCCCTCGCCCAGGCGCTCGGTGGGGTACAGTCAGAGTTGGCCCGGTGTAAGTTCAGGCTGGAGATGGCAAACGTGTTGGATAGGATCACGGAGAGGCAGGAAGCGTGGCTCGGAGGGATCGGCCCCACTAGGCGCCGTGGTCGTCGCAGCTGAAAAGGGGGTGATGTCACGATCGAAGAAACGGACACTTACTATACGGATATGACCACGTTAGTAAGTCGCAATGTGTCATGGACTAGGATCAGTCAGCGCGTAGTAGAATCACATGCCGATGTGGCATGACTCACAACTAGGATAGTGATAGTAGGGTTCGAGCTACTTTAGCTATTCGTCGTACGGGATTGGAGAGGAGCTTTAAAGCTACCTCGTATATGTATAAATAGTGGCCTAGGTAGACCAAGACTCGCCATCTTGGTCTTCTTCAATTCACCACCCTTACTCATCTCTTTACGCGTGCTTCGCTTGTCTCTTTCCGAGCAAGTCGTCTCCATCGATCATCGGATTACCTAGTGGCACGACTTGCCCTAGTGTACGTTTAGATCACGTGCCTATAAACGCCGTGTATCCCGTGACCAGGTCACGTGACCAGGAAGAGATATTCTGCTAAGTCGTGAACGCCCTTTCGTGTCCAAGTCGGACTAACGCCAGTGGTGGCGTTACAGCAGCCAAGTGGAAAGGGGAGGGGCAGGGGCGACGAGGAGAGGTGGGGCGGTGTGCCCTCGTGCACCCCCCTTCCGTGCGAATGGGGAAGGGAGGGCCTGGGGAGAGGGGCGGCGGTGGCAGCTTGCCCTTGTGCGCACTCCTTCCGTGCGAATGCGAATGGGGGCCAAGGAGAGAGGGGGATGGGGACGGTGGCCTACCTGTGTGCGAATGGGTGGCACAGACAGGGGACGAGAGGAATGGGACACATGGGGGGAAGGGGGGACGGTGTGCCGCCTTCTGTGCAAACAGGGTGGCACGGGCAGGGGGGTGAGGAGGGGAAGTGTTGGGGGGTGGCATGCCCTCGTGCGCCCCTCCTTTTGTAACGCCACCAGCGGGGCGGCGCGCGACTCTGGGTTTACCAGCAGATGGCATGACGAAAGAGCAAGGTCTAGGGGTCGTAGTCGCAGACGATGACTAAGGAGACTTGGATCGGTCAAAGGCGTACGCTCGAAGAGGCGCAGCAAGAACAGTGGTGCACAAGATAAGAGGATGGTCTTAGAAGCGCAGAGCAAGGTTCCCAAGGTACTAGCTGGTATTGCTAAGTAACTCAAGTCTGGGGACTTGAGTATGAAACGCTACTGGTATATATACATGCAGGTACATAAGGTTCGTACCCAGCTAAGTCCGCTCTACCGAGGGTTCGGTGGTCCGTGCGCAGCCATGGAACCTGCTAGAAGGTCACATGAGGCATTGCGCCATCTATCGTCATCGGTCTAGGTCGATCCAGGCCCAAGTCACGTGATCGGTGACGTCACAAGCCCAGACTCTTCCGCAACCGCTCCCTAGCACCTGGGGATCCGGCGTGGCTGCTCATCTGGCTCCGCGGAGTCTCTGCAGGGTCTGGCAGTATCTCCGGGCCGTCATGCACATGGGCCGCACCTTCGGTGGTCAGGGTTCATAACACCTTTCTACAGGCAAAGGGACTGGGGTCAGTGCAGGAGGGGGAAGAGGAAGGGAATAGGATGGTGGGGAGGTAAAGTTACCCTGTGGTGGGAGCAAGATGTGCCTGCCATGTACGCTGAAGCACTGACATGGCACGGCACGTGTTGCTTCTGTCCCAGGGTCAAGAACGATCCACCTTCCTTTCCCCTCCTTTCCGATCCTCTCCTCGACCCCCTTCTCCTCCCCTTGTCTACCCCATTCGCATTGAATAGGGGATGCAAGAGGGCAGGCCGACGCCCCGCGTTGCACGCAGAGAGGAGTGCATGAGGGTAAGTCACCCACCCACCCTTCCTTCCCTCGCATTGACCACAGCTGCCCCCTTCGCACACAGATAAGGGGCACACAATGCCCCTTGGCCTCCTGGACCCTCTCTTCCCCCCCGTCCACGCCACCACAAGTGGGGCACATGAGGGCATGCCACCGCCCCCCTTTTCCCTGTCCGCAGCACCCCATTCGTGCAGAAAGCGGGCACACAAGGGCACATTGCCCCTGCCCCTCCCCTTCCCACTTGGCCACACCACCAGAAAGGGGGCACGTGACCCCCCGGCCCCTCCCTTCCTCCCTTTGCCGCACCGCCCTGTATGCACGGGGAACACGAGGGCATGCTGCCCCCAGTTTCACCATTCCCCATTTGCACGCCACCCCCGGCATCCCTTCCCCCTTGGCTGCACCGCCCGGTTACACACGAGAAGGGGGCACACAAGGGCATTTGTGCGGAAGGGGGTGCATGTGGGCACGCTGCCCCATTTGCACAGGAAGGGGCGCATGAGGCCAAGCCGTGCCCGCCTCCCCACGTGTCATGCAGCAGGGCCAGTGTGGTCTCCATGCGCCCACATTCACCGTGCCCCCACTCTGTGTTCGCACGCCATAGTACGACTTAGACAAAACATAGACATAGCCTAATTAGATAATAAAAATATATTTATTGTTTTGTTATGTTGTGTGAGCATCTTAAAAAAACATATGAGATTTATGTGTGATGACTAAAGACAAAGTGTACGATTAAGGAAATAGCTTTTTTTCAATAAAAGTATTTTATTTGCACTTACTAAGAGTAAAGTTTACTGAGCTCAAATGCTGTTCAGGGATGCCCATTTTGTAAGGACAGGAAAAGTGTGATGTTCTTGGCACCTTCCTTTTTTGGGATGCCACTGGATGCAGAAAGTCAGTCCCTAACACCAAGACATGACAGTCACAGTCCAATACACCAAAGCCATCAACATGTTTCTGGAGTCTTTTGGACAAGCTTTCAGTGTAATCAATATCATCATATGATCTGAGTGCTGTTGACCTGTTTCAGACACAGTCTAGACCAACATATTAGATAATTGTAATATTGCCTTAGTTAAATAGTTATCTATGAATAATATCCTCCTCTGGACCCCCAACGCTCTGGCATGCATTGTTCATGTATTCGACTGACTCTGCACCAAATTTCTATAGGCTATGGGCCCTGGCAGTTAGCCAGGATGTAAGACAACAAAATATATTTTCTCCCCCTCTGATATCCATAGGCATAGGCATATAACAGTCCCTATCTTGCACATACAGAGTCAATACTTTCCAAGCGAGAGGACACCTTGGTCCTTCCCCTTATCGTAGTCTTCCAGTTGATAAACTCAAGGAGCCCTCAGTACTTGAGTTCCTTAGTAATACCAAGCCTTTTTATTGCAAGTGTGGAAGTCAGCACAATTTGTATCCCATTTCACAAGCGGTCTTGCCACAAGGGTATCATACCATCTGGTTTTCAAGTGTTACTGCAGGTCACTCCATCTGTAAAAGTGGGACCTGTCAAAAGCTGTCGGCAACTGGTCCCGACCGGTCTCTGACAGCTTTTGACAGGTCCCACTTTTACAGGTGTCATTAGTTGACAACTTTTCAAGCACAATCACACACTCTTTATTGATCTGCTCATATTTTTATGATTTTATGCCTTCCTGAATGTAATTTCCTCAAGGACCATCATTTCAGGCCTCATTCATAGTGGTAACATCAAGAAAACAGCAGAATGGTAGCTACTTCTCCATCACGCTTCCCAGAGTTTTCATTGGTGTGCTTCTGTGACATCCTGGGACGTCAGAACATGATAGGTTAGTTGTTGGCCTAGGCTGTATTTGAACCAAACAAGTACACCAGATGATCCTTGGGTTTAGTTACTACCTGATCTTCAGTGAGAATTTACGAAGAGCACACCTCTCTTCATGACAGTATATTCTGTGTTGTGTCCAAAAACAACCAGGAGTGTCTTAGCTAACATCTCTCAGGTTATGGACTGATGGGTCATCAGGGCATAGTATGGTTGGCCTTCTGAAATTAAAGAACAGACCAGCTGAACCAGTGCTGAACCACATACACTTGTGACTCGACCAGCACCTTCCCACCATTTTCTGAACTGACATACCCCGTATTAGGGTCGCACAAGATCTGTGTGATAGATCAGTTGAAATGAGGTCTTGCTTCGAATAGACGGTACCGGACTTACTCAGCGCTGACAATAAGTATCGTGTCTACCGGGCCTGCGTGCAGTGGCACGTGTTACGGCTTATAACGTATCAACAGGTGCTGCAATTGGTTGACACTTATTTAGATTTGCCTAGGGACGAAGAAAATCTCATCGACAACTGACTTAAATGCGTTTTATCTAGACAAGTATTCATTGTCGCTGTCATGGGCAAGTTTTGGTTGCTTCACAGGGACGCAGTGCTTTTTACTTGGGACAATTTCAAGTTGTCCTCGTTTTCATCGCATGCGCCCCAGTCTCCGTGTCATCTGGTTCTAGAGTGGCAGAATCAGAACCTTTCCGCTGCCAAGCGGCTGTCGCCCTTCCTATTGACTTGGGGGGCCCAAGTCTTGGCCCAAGCTATTGTCACCTGATGGGGCGACGACATCACTGAGTTGTCCTTATATCCGTTGGCAAGTTCGAATCGTCGCTCTTAGCCTTGGGTTACTCCATCGCGTCCCCAACTACCACCTTCTTCAGTTTTGTCCTGAACTTCATGATTCCCGATACCCGACCAGTTCGCGCCGTTTGTTGGTCCACCTTGTTCCAGTGACACGGTTCTACGTCTCTGAATTTTGTCTCTCGTCCATCAGGCCCTCCTTACTGTACGGCCATCCACGTCATTTTGATGCATGCATTTAGCTGTCTTGCTGCTCGTCGGTACCCACGGTACCTTCTTCCGCGTTAACCGTCGTGGAGTAGGCTCGACAGCTCAGATCTTACCAGATCTTTTGTCCCTCATCCATTTTCTCTTGACCCGATGTCACTTCACGCCAGGTGAAATTGATACTTTAGAGCGTGTTTATGCCTTTTCCAAGGCATTTACAAAGAATTCGTCAGCTATTGTCAATATTCCTTGGAATTCACAGGAAGAGAAAACCTCGGTTGCCTTTTAAAAGACAAGCGATGTACCTAATGCGCTGACGCGGGCCTATCATCCGCCTATGAGACTCAAAGTTCCACACTCAATTTGGCACGTTTGGCCGCTTGACAGGTGGATCGGTTTTTGAACTTCATGCCATTCTACTTCCACATTTGAATGGGTACTACTGGCCATTTGCGGTATAAGTACACAGCCTGTTGAAGGCCGCGGTGATAGCCTCGAATTTCGAAGCTTCCTTTTGGTAAACAGTTAGGGTTATCTGACCCATTTGGCTTGGGTTATTCCTCCTTCGCCACCCACTGGCGTAGCATTGCTAGTCAAGTTAGTTAAAAGCTCGACCACGTGAACATCATGGCGTTCTACTCCCCACAGTTGACTAGCTATGGTAGATATTTCTGCAGTATAAATAATCGTGATGAGATTATACTTGAGGTACGGGGACTTGTACGGGGAGCCGTAATCGTCTATCCGTGTATGGAAGCGGGCCGTATGCCCGCTTCATCGAAGCTTCATGATTCCTGCATTCCTGTATTCTCGCTGGCAGACATGCGCCGCTCAAGCAACACGAGTCCAGCTCCGGTAACCTGTGGCGTCGTAGGCATTCGATATTATTACTCTGGCTGCCACGAGACGCCCTGATGGAAGCCCGTCGGACGCCGGTTAATGCAAGGTCGAGGCCTCGTTCACAAAAAAAAAAAAGTTACTGTACGGTCCATTAACCCTTCTCTAATATGAGTCCCTTGATGGGTAGCCTCTACTGATAAAAATAAGAATCAGTTAAACGAGACCAGACCACAAGAGGAGTGTGCCTAGATTTTATGCATCTTCGAGTCTCCGCCAGCGGCGGCCGTGTTTGCAGGGCATGAGGTCTCCAATGAGCGATGCCGCGGAGTAACCTAGACGCTTCTCGTTCCAGTCAACGTTCGACAAATCACCCTTATAAAGCGGCAACTGCGGTGTGTTCTCCCGTGCCAGCTAGCAACAACGCCTATGTGTCAACTGAGCCGCGTCCTCCCATACCTGCTAACAGCAACGGCATTTGTGCTCCCATCCGTCCTTTCTCGTTCCAGCAATGATCCATTTCAGGCCGCCTTCCGTGGACAGCCCGACAGCCCGATGCCTGGATTAGATGGAGAGTGGAACTTGCCCCCCGACACAAATTCGACCCACCACCTTATTTTCAACAGCGTAAGTGGCTTGTTAAAACGATGGCCCAACGCCCTCCACCGAAATGGTGCGTCACTTTAGCGATCGGGACAGATCTCACCGACCTCAAAGAGCCGCGTTCATGTCAGGCCACAGTCTTGTTCCCGCGACAATCCCCAAGGGGACAATATTGTACCACGGGCGTGTCGACCCCAAAATTCCAAGTACACCCGAGTGGCTTGCGTTCGACTTTGAATTTTCCTACTTGCTTTGCCGTGTATCATGCTATATGATCTCGCTGCAAGCAAAGCGCGACCTCCGTCTTGTATACTTTGATGGATTGAGTGCAGCGAAAACGGAGGGCGGTACCCTGGATTCTCAGGATGTCGTCTTGTGGGGACAACCCCGACCAGACAAGTTCTTCTCAGAATTTGAGCGCATCCAGTCTCTATGTGATTGGGGTAGGCCACTCGGTCTGGACGGTTTCGTTCGAATGGGGTTTAATTTGTGCGTGCATACTTTGCTAATGTCCCGTTTCTCCGATGTGCTGACCAATCGCAGCGAGGTAATGATGTGCGATTTTCTGGACGCCGGCGAAGTTGTCTCCTTCGTCGATGTCATACCCCCGAACCAAACAATCTCCGTACCCTGGCGCCTCCCGGGTATTCCGTGGCCAATCCCCCTGCCAGGTCCACCCGAGCTCCCATCCGGCTGGCGTGGCACACCCTCGAGTTATCGCCGCAGTGTCTTGGAGGCAAATCTTGCGGGAATTTGGCACGACCGCGCGCCGGGGGAGACACGCGTGCGCCCTGATTACTCGGGGCTCGTCACCTTTTATGATCCTTCCCTGTCGAGCCTCGTAGAAGCACGCTACGGAAAGGACAAGCTAGACGTTCGTTTGGAGGGGATCTCTGCACTGGACGCCGAGCGAGTACGTGCCGAGCTGCAGACGGCGCTCACGCGTGAGCAAGGCGGGGGGAGCGGGATCGACTGGGGCAGCATCGTGCAAGTCGTCACGGACCGTTACGCCAGCCGTCTCGAATATTTGCGTTTCTTACTCTCGCCGAATACGACGACGTTCGCAGACGCACTCGAGCGAGCTGCAGTCGCACGCAAGCAGCTATTCGTCATGCTCGCGCCGTATATCACAGCAGCGAACGTCCCAGAGCAACTTCCCGCCTCAACCAACTTGAGTTGGGTGGCGCCGGTCGCGCGGCGCTGTGCCACGACGCAGACGTCGCTCATTCCTCTCGACATTCTCACGCTGCAGGAAGCACGGATCCACGCCGCAGTGGAGAACACGCTCCATGAAATATGTCGGCGGCTGGTTCTTGTGTGGGTGGAGTTCTTCGACGTGGAAGCGGCAGACGAGGTGGGAGCCACGGAAGCTACCGAAGTGGCACGTCTGCACGTCACTGATCTGATGGCCTGGCTTGATTGGTCGGTGTGGGTCCGGTGTGAGCCTGGGTGCAGTCTTGGGGTACGTTGCTTGATCCTTTATTTTTACATTGGTTCTGATGCGCGTCTTTGCTGTTTTGGGGAATACAGGAGCTTTGTTACATTCCATCGTGGCCTTACTTTGAAGGAGATGATCCAAATGACACACCTCGTTGCAGGTCGTTCGAAGGTTTTGCTCGTTAGTCGGGTGTATCACACTGATGGCGATCGTGACCATGTTTGCCTTCCATGTTTGCCACGCGCACAATCATCTCTTCCTTATCAAAACGTTGAGATTAGGTGCAGCTGGCTGCTCGTGTATGTGAGGAACGCGAGTGTGTGGGAGTTCTGGAGTAAAGCTTATTGCTCCTATCCACGCAGTCTCTCGATATCTACGGTAACTTAACGATTATCTACAGCAATAGCTGGTTCTAGCCTTGGATTGTCCTTCCCGGGCTGTATCCCAATACAAAGCAAGCTATGTCCGCAGGGGAAGACCGACACAATGTTCGATATTCGATATTCGATTCTGAGATTCTGCGGGGATCGAGCCAAGACGTTTTTATTTTTGTTTGTAAATACGTTCGGAGGTCCTGGCCAATTAAAACAATGTTTCGCCACAGTCTCTGTTTCCCGGGTGGGAAACAGAGAGTCCGCTGAAACATTGTTTCACGGCCCAGCTGCGCTGAACAGGCCCTACTCTGAGCCAGCAATGCGGCGCAATGCATCTTCATGTCAACACAACATTGGCACGCCTGTACAGTACTTGAATTCGTACGTCAGCGCATATAAAATTGATCTCGCATGTCATCATTTTCTACTTTCTGTTGAGCCGTAATACTTACTATAAGGCTCATTATGTAGGAATGACAGTACGATTAGTTATGCTATACACATCTCTCTCCACCCCACCTTGAGCTTCCTCTGCTTCACTCTAAGCCTCATCTAAGCTCTCTACACAGGTAAGGGTCTACCTGTACACTGCATGCATTGCTGCGCAACAGGTTATGGGCCCTGCCATAAGTCACTTTGTGCCTTCATTGGCTGCAACAACAGCAGGTTACCTTTAGTACCTGCAGTGGGGTTGTTGCCTTCATTGGCTGACATTAGTCTCCTCCACTATGGGGAGACTATGACAGTATGTCGCCTTTAATGGCAGACATTAGTCTCCTTATAAGGGAAGACTATGCCGGCTTATTTTTCTGTTACTAGTCACATACCATGCTGACTATTTCTACACAGAAACCTTTTTACAATGTCGACTCTCACCACTCTTGTCCCTGTTCTTGACGGTAACAACTACCAGATTTGGGCTAAGCAAATGGAGGCTTTCTTGAAGTCCTCTGCACTATGGGATATTATAAGCAGAAGACGGATCCTTCCTGCTTTCAAGGACAAAGACGCTCCTACCCCTACGGAGGTTGAAGCGTACAATGCGTGGGCTACTGATGATGATTGTGCCCTAGGCTTGATGGTGCTGCACCTTTCACTGGCTATTCAACGCCAGGTTGAAAAATTTGTGACTGCTGGCGATGTTTGGGGACATCTTAAGTCCCAGTATGGGGGCGTTAGTGCTGCTAATGTCTACCAGGATTTCAAGCGTGCCATGACGTTCCATCTGGACTACGCCAAGCATCCTGGCCCCCAGATCGATGAGCTTGCAACGATTTACGACCACCTTTCTGCCAACTCCGCCAAAGTACCCGACGGCCTTCAGGCCATGATGCTTCTTTCAAAGCTACCTGCCAAATGGGAGTCATCCCTTGTCCCTATCCTCATGTCGGGCACTACGGCAAAGAAGCTTACTTTGACCGACATCCGTACTGCAGCGGTCAATCAGTGGGAAATCGAGCGCACAAAAGGCCAGTCCTCTAACAAGGAATCGGCCAACAAGTTGTCGGCGGTCAAGCGCAAGCGTAACGACCCCGACTTCCAGCAGCAGCAGCAAGGCTCTTCGGGCCAGCAGAACAAGAAGCGCGGTAATCAGCAGCAGCAGCCCCAGCAGCAGGGAGGGAACCATTGCCAGTGTAGTAAACGCGCCGGCAAGAAGTTCAAGAAGCAACATACGCAAGGGCATATGCACATTGCCGATGTTGCAGCGCTCCCAGCGCCAACCTCTACGACCATTGCGCATATCTCGCCTTCTGGGCTCGAGCAGCGCATCTCCTCCGCTCCTCCTGCGAAGAAGCGCGTACCAGGACATTATAAGTCCCTTAACAAGGCTCTGGACGTCACCCAGGCCTTAGAAACTCCTGGTACAGTACAGACAGTAAGGACGCTTGAGCAACGTCTTGGGCAGATGGTCGCGGACTCCCCGTGGACCAAGAACCCGAACACCTTCGCAGAGGATTGGGAAAGGTCAGATGAGGATGAGGACCTCCCTACAGGCTGCAGTGCGCCCATTAATTCGCCTCCAGATACTCCTAAACTAACCTTGACCCCTTTAGTCTCGCCTGCTGAACAAGAGGCACGCAAAGACAAGGGCAAGGAGCCCATTTGCACGGTTGAGCCTATCGAAGAATGCCCAGATAGCCCTACTGCGGTTGAAATAACCAAAATGTGGGAAGGCTTTCATAAGAAGGCGGCAGTACGTGCCCCCTCCCTGGATATTTCTCTGGATTGGGGAAGCGAAGCGAACGACGATGACCGTGATGTCTACGACGACCTCGCTGATGCAGTAGGACAAGATGACTTCAACCCCTACGAGGATGGGTTAGTAACTTTCCCTCCTCTAATAAGCAAATCTGACCACTCTACAGTGCTACTGGATATGACGCCGACTGGCGCTTCTAAAAATAGTAGTTACAGTGCACTTGTAAATAAAGTTGTAAATAGCGCTAATATATGCGCTCATGGTCTTGATTTCGCTTTATGCTTGAAATGTAAGGGAAAGAAAAGTCAAACAGAGCAAGAACCTATTTGGTTACTTGACTCTGGTGCGTCGGCACACTTTACAAACAATAAACTGGACTTTATCAGTTATACCCCCCTTTCGCAAAAGCCTATGGTAAAGACGGCAGCCCATGCTCTTTATATACAAGGCAAAGGCTCAGTCTTACTGAAGCATTCTGTGGAACATAATGGCATTAAAACAGAGCGTATTACACACATATATCCTGTCTTTCATATACCACAGATGACAACTAAGCTATTGTCCATGGGGGAGTTTCTTCAACAGGGATTGCGCGTTCATGGGGATTCGCAGCATATATCTCTATTCTATAAGGGCAGTACGATGCCCATACTACAAACAAAACCCCTAGCAGATGGTCAGACACTTTACTGGCTTGATGCTGAAGTCACGCAAGTAAAAAATGTACATGCAGCCCATAGTACAATCTATACTGCTGACTATGACATTTGGCATAGACATTTAGGACACCCTTTGAAGGAAGTACTACGTCATGCCAAGGATCACACTAAGGGATTCCCTAAGGACCTTAAATATCCTTCTGAGACACCCATATGTCCTGGTTGTGCTCAAGGGAAAATGCCTGCTTCAACGCATAAACCCTCTGAGACGCGTGCTAAGAAGCCCTTTGAAAAGATTCATTCTGATCTTAAGAGCTTCCCAGTTGACTTGTACCATAAATATAAATACTTCATTAGTTTCTTTGATGACTTTTCCTCCTATGCGTGGGTTGTGCTATTACGCACCAAAGCACAGGCCATCAATGCATTAAGGCAGTTTGTTACCATGGTCAAAAATCAGCATAACGCCACCATTAAACAGTGGATGTCTGATGCTGGAGGAGAATACAAGTCTGATGAGTTTACTAAGGTACTGAAAGATATGGGCATTACTATCCTACAAAGTGCACTGCATACTCCCCAACAAAATGGTCGCGCTGAATGCTTTATGTGTACTTGTATGGATAAGGCTCAGGCCATGCACCTTGAAGCCTGTCTCCCTCAATCCTGGTGGGAATTTGCGGTCCTACATGCAGTACATTGCTATAATAGGACTCCAATAAGTCGCCTTAATTGGCAGACACCCTATATGAGCTTGCATGGTGAAGCACCTAGTCTTTCACACTTACGAGTGTTTGGATGTGGCGCATATGTGCACATACCAGAAGATCGCAGATCGAACAAACTTGACCCCAAAAGCGAACAAATGATCTATATTGGTCATACTGAGGGCATAAAAGCATATAGATTCATGTGGATCAAAAACAACACAGTGTTCACCAGCACTACTGCATTATTTGATGAGACCGTATACCCTAAGTGCGAGACACAAAGGGTGCGGGGCACAACCTGTTGATAAGTGACCCTTGCGCACTTAGCGGCTCAAATGGACACGCAGATAACGGACTGCTTTAGATTAGATATACAGGACTTGTAGATTAGATTATTTTTGATCTTTACAATCTCGGACTTCTTGTACTCTCTTATCTATGACATCACATATGTACATGACATCATGGACCACTCTGGATTACCCTTGTACTACGTCTATGTACTTTCCTTTGTTCTTATCTCTATTGTGATATCACTATGATATCATAGTCTGGACTCTTCTTGTTCTCTACGCCTTGTTCTCTTTCTAGTCCACTCCTTTGTCCGTGTACAGAACAATGCGCTTTGTATTTGCTGTGACCTGCTGTTACCAGCGTCACCCCCTGTAGCAGTATAAGTAGAGTACTTTGTACGCTCCTGGTCCACATCAGTTCTCATCTGTTGTGTACCAGGTATGTCTCCACCTCTCCAATGTAACAATCAGTTCTCATCTGTTGTGTACCAGACTATCACTCTGCTTCACTTGCAAGATCTCTCTGTTGCTGCTTCAAGCTCACCTTCATATCTCACCACAGTCACCAGTTCACTGTGAGTATGATCCCTTCATGTGCGCTGTTCATCACAACCCGCATAAATGAGCCAGTGGAGAATCAACCTCCTATGGAGGATGAACCATCACCTACACAGCCCATTCCAAATGGTTTTGACGATGATATGCCTACTCATCGCCCCCCTAAACAGAGGCAAAATAGGGAGGATGTGCTAGACCGCGACGGCAGATCTGTGGAACCAGAGGAACCAGAAGCGCAACAGCCTCCGCCTCCTGCGCCAGAACCAGCACTACCACGACGGTCTGTGTGCTTGAGGAAAGTACCTACTCGTCCTGGCAACGTCTATGGGGAAGACAGGCACCCCACAAATGTTGCGCAGCAATGCACGCAGTGTACAGGTAGACCCTTACCTGAATAGAGAGCTTAGACGAGGCTTAGAGTGAAGCAGAGGAAGCTCAGAGTGGGGTGGAGAGAGATGTGTATAGGTACTCGCTCCTATAGTAGGATTTATATACTCTATGGTCCACCCATGTCCGTTTGGGGAAAAGTGATGAGTAGAGGCGTCCACAATATCGCGTTTTCAGTGTCGCCTAATGTCTAATCACCGGTGGACTCGGAATAATCCCTTAAGGGGATTCTGTACGTATACCGTATGACTAAATACTCCGAATTACGTGTATAGCATAACTAATCGTACTGTCATTCCTATGTAATGAGCCTTATAGTAAGTATTACGGCTCAACACTCCCCCTTGCTAAGTGCAGCTACTAAGCGCTCTAAGCAAGTGTGTAAGGCGAATTAATATTCTAGCCATGATTAGAAGGGAGTCTATCTCAGAACCATGAGAGCGGTTTCGAGACCGAGTTCTCTTCACCATCCCATTTCAGCTTTTGAACTATTACAGTTCATTGGGCTGATTTTTTGGTATAATGAGTGGAAATGTTGTGATTCTCTGGTTGAGAAGAATCTATGTATGCGGAAGACAATGTCTTCAAGCGTCGCTCGATATACCTTCCATAGTATTAATGGAATTTTCAGGCTTGTCTCAAGGCCAAGTTTGTTGCCTTGTGACTTAGTTGGACGAGTAAAACTCAAGTCCTAACTGACTTCTGAATTTTTTGAACTTAATACGCCCTAGGTTCTTGGTAAACATATCTGCGGGATTCTCTGAACCATCTATAAAGAATAGTTCTATTTTCTTGTCCTTCACTACTTCTCTTATGTAGTGATAGCGTATATCAATATGTTTAATACGCTTCTCTTGGACAGGGTTTGAGGCCATAAAGATGGACCCCTGATTATCACCGCAGAGTGGTATTGGGCTTAGTTTGATGCCAAGCTCAGTAAAGAGTGACTTTATCCAAACTAATTGTCTGCTAGTATCCGACAGCGACATATATTCAGCTTCAGTGGAAGATAATGCGACTGTCTTTTGCGCTCTAGAATTCCAACTGAATATCCCATTAGCCAGTTTAACCATGTAACCTGTGGTAGATCGCCTATTATCTGGGTTTGAAGCCCAGTCAGAGTCTGCATAGGCAATTAAGCCTCCATTTGATCTTCCATCATACACCAAAGAGTATGAAGAAGTCCCGAGCAAATAGCGACAGATATAGTGCTCTGTTTAAATGGTCCTCTGAGGGGTTTGCAGCGAATTGTGATAGTTTAACAACTGCATAGGCGATGTCAGGGCGAGTCCCAAGCATTATGTATAGGAGTGAACCTATAACTTGCTGGTATTTACTCCTGACACTTGGGTTGACTGGTGAATTATTAGGTACAGGTTGGTAGCCTTCAGGAAGTGGAGTCGCAGTTGCTTTCGCATCTGCAAGTCCAAAGCGTTGCAGCACCTTTTCTAAGTAAGCGGTTTGATCTAAAAAGATCTTTCCATGTTTCCGCTGAATGCGCATACGCAAGAATTCCTTTGCATCACCCAAGTCACGACATTCCCAAGCCTTCATGAACCTATTCTTAAGTTCATTTAAAAGGGCTTTGTCCGATCCCATAAAGATCACATCATCAACATAGACAATGATCACTACAAGGGTGCCACTCTTTCCTCTATGGGTAAAGAGTCCTGAGTCAGATAATAGCCTTTTGCAGCCCATCGCAGCCATGGACTTATCCAGCGCTTTCCACCATGCTAGAGCAGCTTGTTTAAGTCCATAAATGGCGCGTTTTAGTCGCAGTACTTTATTTTCATGCCCTTTAGCTTTGAAGCCCTCAGGTTGTTCCATGTATAGCTCTTCATTGAGCTCTCCATATAGGAAGGCAGTTTTAACATCTAGTCCAGTGATGTGCCAATCCTCTAGCGCTGCAAGCGTGAGCATCATCCGGACAGTCTCAAAGCGCACTACTGGTGAGAATATTTCATCATAGTCAATGCCTTCAACCTGAGAAAAGCCTTTGGCAACAAGCCAGGCTTTCTTGCGACCATCAGTCTTTTGATCAAAGACCCATCTATTTTTTATTATTTTCCTCCCTTTAGGGGGTTCCACAAGCTCAAAGACATTGCGTCTGCGAAGTGCCTCTAGTTCCTCACAACAAGCAGTCTTCCATTCCTTTTGTTGTGCTGCAGGCATGCGTATTATATCTTTATAGGTCCACTCCCATATATTAGAAGTGTCCAGTGGTTCCAGATCATTAGATGGAACTGCCTTGGCAAGCAGATGATCTAGGAATTTTACTCCCCCTTCCTGAGCAAGGCGTGACAATAAATCATCTACTTCATCCTCTGAGGGTTCTGGCGGAGCTTCACTCTCAGCAGGTGGAGGGTCAGGGTTTGTCTCAGGAAATCCTCCTGGAATCTGCCTTTGCCCTGGCGTACTATCAGCTCTGGAGCGACCAGGCTGTCTTCCAACCATTTCTTTCCACTTGCTACTCCGTTCAACGTCTTTAGTTATGTTTGTGGGGTGCCTGTCTTCCCCATAGACGTTGCCAGGACGAGTAGGTACTTTCCTCAAGCGCGCAGGACCGTCGTGGTAGTGCTGGTTTCTGGCGCAGGAGGCAGAGGCTGTTGCGCTTCTGGTTCCTCTGGTTCACAGATCCGCCGTCGCGGTCTGGCGCATCCTCCCTATTT
>JAKELL010000561.1:0-24984 GCA_021524915.1 Lactarius akahatsu | reverse complement strand
TCCATCATACCGCGCCGAAGCTTCGGCGAGCAGGCGCTACTGGACACCTCGAACGCGGACAACATGATGAGAAGCGCCCACGGGTAATCGGATGCACCATATTATTGAGGTGTTCGAGCGGAACGGGCGCTGGTACATGTGCTGAATTGGGGCGTCGAGGTGGGGAACGATGGCACGGCTCCCGTCGCTCTAGATGCACACTTAGATTACGAGCTAATTTGACCTGGGTTCAAATATCTGGTACATCTTCCAAGAGCACAGAGGAAAACCAGCGACATACGTGAGGGGCAACCGGTACTCACGAGCTTTCCGTACCATGAGACCGTAGGTCGACGAGGTCGACATACCAACGACACCGTCCCCCAGGCAGAGCACCTCAAGGACGTGTTTTGCCCGCCACCACGAGCCAATTTCGGCACGCCTTGTGTTCAGAAAAAACGACAACGGTCCGTAGCGGGGCGGCCTGAAATTGCATCGAGCCGTCCTCCATCGCGTGCGTGCTGATGGAACCAACCAAGGATGGAACATAACTGGTAGTACCCAGGATCTACATGCTCCGCGGAATTCTGGATTTGGCAGATCCCATCATTCATTTTTCTCATCCAGTGACCCCTCCTAGACGTGTTACAGGGCTCGGCTCTCCGAGTCCCAACAGTGAATTTCGTCCAGTTGGCTGATCGAGACGGAGATCGTTGTGCGTCTCCTCACAATAGGCCCTACGTACAAGTTACACGCCGGCTGAGCACCGCTACACTGTCACGGCAAGTGCATGATCCAAGCCGCAGTGGCAGTCGACGTTTCAGGCCTTTTCAGGCCGCATCGCCCATCCGAGGCGTGCCGTGAAAAAAAATCGGTGCTTAGAGGGGGCGCCGCGGGCCCGGGAATGCCGAGGTTTCTCCACGCTTCCCTGCCGCGCGCGCGCTGTGGGCCGTAAGCGCCGATCGTGATCACGGCTCTGCGGCTCTACCGCAGCACTGCCGCCCCCTTTGCAAGTTGACAGGATCGTCGGTTTGGCTCGCTGCGCATTCAAACACTTGCGCCAGAGAGGCGCGCCGACTTCAGTTAGAAGATGTGTGCAGGTAACAAGGTTCTCCTCGCCCGCGGCGCGGGTGTCCTGATGGACGAAACACTAGATGACAGCGAATACGAGAACAATGCCACGATGTGTTCATTGAGGTGACACGGATGGTGCTCCTTGTATATATCGTGTGACGGGATCTCGGTAGCTCGCTCAACTCCTCGGTGACAACGCGAACGGGTAGCATACATATGTGATGATCGCGTTGGTCCCGACCTGCTGTTACGATACATGCTGTACCAGCACGACGCTCTTGTTTCTTTCGGGTCCTTTCCTGTATCCTTTCTGTGCTTTTTGGGAAATCACAAGGTTATGGCCTCTGAGTGAAGATGGTGTAAGGTGCCTGAGCACGAATTACGATTATGCACCGAAAAAAAATTAATTTCGCCTGAAAAAAAAAAATCACGAAAAGTGCGTCAAGATATGAGCACATGCGTACGTATATGCGACCTTCCACGTTCGCGTACGCACGCGAGAAGAGGAGAAGTCCTGCCAGCGAGGGGGTGGGGCTCTAGCGAGACCTCAATCCAAGAAACACCGACGACGTATAATCACCGACATTCTTTCTTGAGAAGGGGAAGGTTGCAAGGGGAACGGCGACGCCACCACCCGTGTACATGATACCAGGGTAGACGCAGATGCACGGGGATCAGATCGAATTCTAGACTGGGACAGGGTGAGGGAAGGGTACTGGTTCTGCCCCAGCCCCAGCCAGCCCTAGCTCGACGCCCCTTCCGTAGATCCGCCACATACCTACAACATACGTGTACACGCACGAGTGGCGACGAGACGTAAAAAAAAAAAAAAAGTTCGACAGCGTGAAGCCTGGGGTCGTACAATATTTCCGGACTCGGGGCACAGGGATGGGACGAGTACCCTCAAGAACAAGCGAGGTTTTTCCTCCACGACGAAAGAACGACCAAGCGCTGACACGTCGTGCAATGAACGAACTGGTATCCCCCCCGGGGCTGCTCCTTAACGTTGTGAACGAACGGGCAGATGGAGGTGGGCGGGCGAATTAAACGTAGGGTCGTGCAGTTGCCGTTGCAACAGCCGCCCCCAGTACACTTTGTCTCACACGGGGAAAGATCACGGGCGATCGCAAAATCGCCGCGATCGACAGTTATCTGTTTCCGCCGTGTCCGAGATTTGCCCCGTGTCGGACCCCGCGGCTTTTTCTTTTTCGACGACAGACCCATATGGATAGCGAGAGGAGCTTGTTCTCTTTCCGAACCATGGCACAAACTAGATGCTTCGGCTTCGGCGGCGAGACTTCTGGTCCACCGATGAGATGGTGATAGAGCCATCACTGGTTGAAACCGAAGCTACTGCGAAACATCTCAGCTTGAGAAGCACATTGAAAGGGGGAATCGGAGAGAGGAGAGAACTGCACAGCCCTAGGAAGGATCGATTTCGGGTCACCTAGGCCCAGACACGAGAGAAGAGCGCCATGTGATAGCACAAAGACCGCATCGTAGGACGGGACCAAAGGGGGAAGCAGGTGACAAAACGTCGATATATGCAGGAGGCGAATCAACCGAGTCAAAGTCAAAGTCAAATGGAGAAAAGAAAAAAAAAAAAGAGGGGTCGTAGGAGGATTGCCGGAGTGCGGAGTGGGTGGGTGACCCTGCAAATGCGAGCCGGCACCGCGAGGGTACACAGACATAATGTCACGTAGCCGAATAGCCATATACCGGCGGCGAGTCGGGGGAGCGGAGATGGGACAATCAATGGGAAGAGTTCGAGCTCGAGGACATCTGAGCGCCCATTGCGGAGGGAAAAGAATGGTCGAACGAACGGACACACGAACCAGAGAACAAAAGATGAACGACCGATTCACGCGCAATAATTGCGCCAACTGCACCCGAGCGAGAGCGTGAGACCGAGGCTGGACTCGACTGCTCGATCTCGATTTTGAGAACACAATATGCGAGGTATAACGCGCGACGGCAACAGAGAAGATAAGCAAAAGCGTGTGCGTGGTGGGGGGTTCCCATGCGTGGAGAAGGGGCCCGTGAGACGAGCGGCGTCCCACGCGGGAAAAGGTCGCGGGTTGCGTGCCCCTAAACTATCTGAAGGTGCCAAGATTGACTAGACTGGACCGGGAAGCCACAAGTTGCGAAAAGCGAAGGGGTACTGCCATCGCATGTTCTCAAATTCATAGTTTTGATTGTTAAGGGGACGTGGCGGTAGATAGGGAGCCACAAACTTCTGGTGGTCTTTGATCGGGGACGCAACGAAAAGGGGCGAGTCAGGTAAGGTGCTGAGGATTACGCTAGCGAATCTTCGTACGTTGAGTGGAATTACGATCTGTTGTAAGTTAGTCGATTCGATTTGCGATTGGGCCGCGGGATCAGAGGTGCCGCGACCGAGGCCAGAGTTCGAGTTACGAGTCGAGCCTCACTCAGAGGACCTAAGAGTCTACAACCGGAGGGGCTTCCAAGTCCCATCTTCCCCTCGCACTCGTATTCGCACCCACTCTCTCACCTCCCTCTCTCTCCTCTTCCTATATCCTCGCCAGGGATTCATATGCCACCCCATCACCTCAGTCCTTCGTGATTCGAATCAATGGGCAGACGCAAGATAGCCATACAGCCCATAACAGTTCGTATCAATCTCAATATTCATGTCCTTTTTTTCCCGAGCCCGCGTTTGCGTCGCGCTCTGGCATTCTCGTATTCGTTTTGATATCGTTGGTTGTCCCTGTCTGACGTGCTTTAACCTAGAACGACCGAACCCGGTCCGTCACCTTTCTAAAGGCAAGTGGCGACTGCCAAGACTTTGCTTTCAAAAATAGGTTCCTCACATTCTTAAATTACCATCACCTCCCTCAGCGTAAAACCGGCCTCTTTAAAAAAGCATTCGAGCTCGGGGTATTATGTTCCGTCGATGTCGCCGTCATTATCTTTGGTGCGCCTCGCTCCTATTTCTTTTTCTCTGCAAACCGTCGTTCAACACGTCTATTTTTATCCCCGGCGCTCGTGTCCACAGAGCGCAAACCCGGTCACCCAGACAAGCTCTTCCAGTACTGTTCAACCGATATCGACACCCTCGTTCAACGTCAAATTAGGGTGCAGTTGATAATCCTTTTTTCCACCTATCTCCCCTCACCCGCATGCCTCAGTTTGACGGAGAACGTGATCTTCGTACGCCCCATGACTTCACCGGAGGTGCAAACCAATCCCGCTTAGACGATATGGGCGACGACGATGACGACGCTGATGCCGACGACTCTCCAACCGCCTCGTATATGCGTCATGACGGCCTAAAGGGGAAGACCATTCCCGATAGCGGCAAGCCTTCTGGAGCAAAACCAAAGACAACATCCGAAGTTCGTCCGGCGTTCTCCTACCACCCTCTGCCTGACTGACCCCTCCCAGATGGACTACCGCCCTCGTCTCCACCTCCCAGGAACCGTACCAATATCATCGCCGACTCTTCCGGTCTCTGCCGACCGCCACACCTACCCTACCGGCAATCGTGTCGGCAGTTCGTCGTCCTCCTATGCGCCTTCTCCCAATCCACGCAAGCGTGCCAAGATGGACGACCGCTCAAGTTCCGCCCCGTCGCCCATTTCTGGTGCCTTCCCGACACACCTGCACCAGCATCCCGCACCACCACCACTACCGCCACCACCGCAACAACAGCATCAACAACACGCGCACGCATACCAATCTGGTTTCTTCCCCGGCTTCTCCCACGACGTCTCGCCAACGCTGCCACACGGTAGCGCACTGCACACCCCCGCATCGTTCCCTTCACCGACAGGGGGCGGCGTCAGCAGCGGCGGACCCGGTGGGGGCGGGAGCGGAGGGCCACCACTGCACCTACTGCAGACGGCTGCAGCCGCAGCGTCGGTGTACGTGTCCTCACCACGACACCACCCGCCACGGATCACGCAGCCCCATTTCGGACCGAGCACGGAGGACCTTTTCGCGAGCGTGTTTGGACCCGCGGGCGCAAGCGGGGTAGGTCTCGATCCGGAGTTCGACTTCCTAGCGCCGCCGCTGACGTTCGACTGGCCGCAGTTTGCGCCGCCAACGACGCACGCGGGGGGCACCAGCGGAAACCAGCACCACCAACAGACGACCACCGGGGGAGGCGGAAGCGGCGGTGGCGACTCGAGCTCGTCATCGTCTTGGCTCGACTTTTTGTCCGGCGCAGCCGACGCACCGCGTAGCCCGCGGATGGCTAAACGTTCCCGCGGAGACGGCCTCGGCGGTGGCGGCGGAAGCGAAGAAGGTGCGCATGGTCCCAGCCGGAGCGGATAGCAGGGTGCGGTGCAGGTGTGTGTATAGCCCCGCAGTCACACACAGCCTTTCTGCCAGCTGTTCCTTCAGCGTGGGAATTATACTGTTATCATAGTATATGCGCAGTGCCACCTGACACCCTGGTGAATCCTGGTCGAGTCGACGACGGACACAGCCTTTTTTTTTCTTCTCATCTCTTCCTCATCTATCTCTTTCTGCTTCATTCATGTATTAGAAGTTTTTTTTTATTACTACATACGATACGATGCGCCTACTAACTACTACTACCAAGTGCACGTGGATCCTCGTCTTTTTTTCCACCCCAAACGTCACGCAGTCTCGTGTGTTTCTGGGCTTGGTTTTTCGCCGCTGGTTAGGTAGGCACGGCCGGAACGGGAATTTTGAGAACCGGATATCACCGCGAGGTTGTGGTCTGTTTTTTTTTCGCCTTTTCAGGCCTCACCTTAGCACACGCGGTCACTGGCACGGGTGCAGCACAGTACATTGCTATCGTATATCGGCGGGGCTACGGGTTTATTACATTGCCTACAGCTGGACCCAGGCCGATGGGCCCTTAGCCTATGGCAGAAAAGGTCCCCATCGCTAAGCCCATCGTTGTACTGTAAGCTTCAAAGTTTGCATACAAAGCACCAGTTGTCTGCTGTCAGCCTCAACTGAGTCGTCGACGACTCTCCACGGCAAGTTCCACGGATCAGATTTTACTACAATGCGCACTGGACCGCACATTTATTCGTCCCTGTTCTGAATTTCCGTGAGGAACCCCGCTATGATAAGGCACTCTGGATGTTGTATGTAACTTGGACTGCGCATTCGCCACGTGGCGCCACCAGTCTAAGCTGGATTCTTCCTTGTCTGTCTTTGACGTGGAGCCAGCCGCCCACAAGCTGTGGCACTTTAATAACTCCCTGACACACACCCAGTTTGATCGGGTCCAAAAAAAATGTCGTTAAAGCTTTTTTTTGAAGCAGGGCATAGTGCAGGGTAATTTTCAATGTCATTTTCAATCCACTCCAACTTTTTTTTTCTGTGTCCACCCTCAAACGCGAGACTAATACATACATGGCTTGACGTCCAAGGTCCTGTTCGTTATCTGGTCTTCTCTTTCCTTTCTTGGTTCCGTGGCTGAATCACTCTTACATCGTAACATGTAAGGCCATCGTCCCGACGGTGTCTCGGCGCCCCGACAATAAGCGCCGTAATTGGCGCCCTAAAATGGAAAATAATTATTTTATTGCTCTGTGAAGCAGATGATGATCAACATGTGGGCGTTGTTGATCCTTATTGTCATGGGACGACGGGGACCGAAGTTCTGCCGCCACTCGTCGCCACGACCAGATACAAAAATCGGCTGTAGAATAATAGAAATGAAATTCGAGAGGCATGCTACTGTATCAGTCAAGGTATCAGTGCTCTCCGCCGCATGTTACTGTAATGTAATGAATTCAAAATACTGTATATAACAAAGGCCGCCGAACAACTCAAGGAAGGTGCTTACAGTATTGTGAATACAAACCACCCTAAGACGAATTTCATCCAGAGAAATCAGTGGCTGATTCGAAATTGTTCTAATTTACGTGTACACTGTACTGTGCTGAAAATGGTTCAAAGTCAAAAGTTGCTTGGATGATTTTGGCCTGGTAGGGCTACAATCAACCCATCACTGGCACCTTCGGGGTGAATTTCGTCTTACAAAGCATTCACGGTCAGACTAGACAAGCGCAGTGGCGACTCCCCAGTACTGCGGATTCGGTTCGCTGTAAAATACGCGATTAATACACGTACGCGTACACGAAGCCAATTGCAAATTTCTACTTTACGACAATGTACAGCATCTGAAAGCGCCCAAATAAGCTTCAAGCAGGCCCAAAACAGGTTTTGTCGTTGACGCTCGATAAGACGGCGTCCCAAACTGACCGACGGTGTTTGTACCGCACAGACGGTTCAGGGCCCGCTCACTACACACTTCCTGGCCATTCGTCCTACCGTGCGTGGGGCTCTCGATACAGCGCCGAACGTGAGAGATACTGCATGGGTGACCAACGTCGTTCGCACGGGGTTGTTTACACAGTGAACAATTCGCAGCCTGTGGCGAGTAAGGCAGCTTCTAATAAGCATCCTAAGATCCTGAAACTCAAAAGGCAATCCCATACACGCGTCTTCCGGTCAAATTTCGTCCTGGCTGTCAATGAGAAAGGTGCCATGACACCCACACCCGTAACGCGCCGAGACCCCATGAACACAGTGCCGGCGACACGCGTAACTTACCCTTGTTCGTCGTGAGTGGATCCTCATTTATTATGATTCCCTGGAGATGGAGCACACTACAATCACGGGCAGCTAGCCTAACCATTCTCACACTAGTGGTTCTCGCGCTGACTCCACAGCACGAGGAAGCATATAAACTCCTCGAGTACCGAATGAATGGGGGCAGCACGGGTCTACCGGTTACGGTAAGATGCGGTTGGCTGTGGGGCGGTGGATAACACCGAGGAATGTGTCTAATACGCAAGACTTTGTGATCGCCATGGCCCGCGGACGTGGTCGTAAATGGGGCTGCAAGCGGGTTATAGCGGATAGGCCCCCAACCCCAGTTTTAAAATGGAATAGAAGGAGGAATCCTTCCCCCATACCCCAAGTGGTCTCCAGCTGCCCCCCAACTCTACCTGGGTTTGACCCTCGCGTGCTTTGGGCACAATGGGTAGGCGAAGCGCGATCCACCTGCAGGTCAATAGGCGCCGTACACGTGGTGCCCATCGGTGCTTCTTGTTGCCCGACAATAGGCACTGGTGCCGTCACAGAGCTGTCAAGCTTGTCGTGGATCCTGATCTTCAGTAACCCAAGCGTTGGTCCTCGCGCTTACACGGGCCGTAAACATCAGCCAATTTTTCGAGTTTCAACCACTTCGAAACCGTAAAGGTACGGGGTGTCCAAGGTACGTGCAAGAGAGCAGGAAACGCGTGGCTTGACGTGATCGGGTCTGCGTGAGATCCGTCGTCTGGTCTCGTGTCCCATTGTTTCCCGATGATAGACCCTGCCATCTACCGTGATCATGCGGCAGGACTCCTGATGCTCTCTGTTGTTTCTTCGGAGCTATCATATCTGTTGAGAGAGCGCAATGGGGTAGGAAGTAATGGAAGAAGTTCAACAGAGATGTCCGTCGATGATTTTGGTAGGATTTGCGAATCAGGAGAGGTGCTGAGTTTGGAAGAAAGTTATGTCATGGAATTTGAATTCTTGACCGACATGTTTGAAGGCCGTGATAGAATGTGACATTTCTGTGATGGCAGTGGCCGAACCGGAGGGGTCGATGTGCTAAAAGGGGAAAGAGGAGAAGTCGATAGCAAGCGCCGTTGGTTGTTGGTCGTGTACCTGAGAACAAAGAGAAGTGGTTCCTGTAACCCATTCGCCACGGGGCGTATCATATCATCTTGACTGAGACTTCACAGGGCTGTGTACAGTATCGGTGCCGTGACTGCTGCGAAGAAGTTTTATCGTACTGCTGAGATGCTTTGGGCCTTGAGATGCTGATGCGCTCTGTCTGGAGTGGAAGGCGTCAACTAGCAGAGTAGGAGTGATCCGGTGAGCACGGCGATTCAAAGAAGTTTGTGGTGGGTCTTACAGAGATCTTTGGTTCTTTGTGGGAGTCAGAGTATTTCATTCTAAGGGTTCAAAGGAGGGACGCCTCGGGTCTCGGGTAACGGGCTTCCGACCCGACACTTGGGATGGTTACGATCGAAAACCCGAGTTGGTATATATTTTCCCACGAAGCTCAGCATCCGATTCAAGTTAAGCTCTTCAAATAGTTCATTCCTACATGAACCTATCTCGCCACTGTCAGCCAGCATCATGCCCGTTGATCTTTCCAAACCCCATTCAGACCGTCGCAAAGTCAACCGCGATGCCGCTGCAGGTCTCCGGCAAGACGGCATGTATTCTCGGGAAATTGAGATGAAAAGGAACCGCGGAGAGATCTCCTGTGCGGAGTGTCGGAGGTGCGTGATCGGCCACCCCCACTCTCTGCGTGCTCGCTGTCAAACTTCCCTCTCATGTTGTCTCTAGACTTAAGATTAAGTGCGACAAACAGATCCCATGCCAGTCATGTCAGGTATGTCCCCAACTACGTCCTTTCTCCCCCCAAGGATCCCCCCCCCCCTCGTATTGATGCCCACATTCTAGAGGAGAGGATGTGCCTCTTTATGTCCCAATGGTCTGTGTCTCATCCATATTAAATTTCGCTCCTAACCATGCTGATTCTGGCCCTGTCCGCCCTGGTATATAGGTAGTCTTGCCACAGGACAAGGAACTCGGTACGGCCGCTTTCTGCTCGTACTTGAGTCATTAATCGGACTGGTAACCGACTTATTTTCTAAAAAAAAAGCTTCGTCATCGCCGCTACCGAACATTTACACCGTCGGATCGCCCGCATGGGCGATCGAATTCGTGAGCTGGAGGATGCTCTTGCCGTGCTCCAAACGAGCTATTCTTTGGAGCCGCACCCCCTCCTTTGTGAGGGTGCTCTCCTCATAGATACCGATAAACCCGACGAGCAGCCCCAAGAAATTGAAGACGAAGGGGCAGATGAAATAGCCAAGTCGCTTGGCACGCTGACCGTCTCTGATCATGGCCTTTCTCGCTTCTTTGGATTCACTGGTGGTTCTGATCTTCTACTGGTATGTCGCGCTTTCTACGATCCCCCACCCTTCCACAATTTTGTTGCCCGAAGTTTCCGCTGAACAATGGCTTAGCTAGAGAGTGACGACTCGGTAGGGTCCCCCAGCCAAACGACTGAAAGCGACAGTTCAAGGTCGTCGCTACCGCTTCATCTTCAACGCTTCTCTTATTCGTTCCCCTTCACGCCAACGGGAACCGTCAAGCAAAATATCGACACTATTAAGGACTATCTTCCACCTTGGGACCGCGCTCTAGTAATGGCGGAAGCCTACTTGGCCAGTGCTACATGGATCTTCCGTAGCGTAACCCGGCCGCAGCTTATCAATGAGACGCTTCCTGCGATTTACGGAAAGCGGACAGCGTATGCAGACGACCACAACGGACCACATGACTTGGCGCTTTTGTTCAGCGTCCTCGCCCTGGGAAGCGTTATGGACTTCGAGCTTACCTAACTCCACCGCGGAGTCTGAAGGCGAGCATTATAACCAACTAGCACTGGCGGCGCTCTGCCAACAACCAGTGCTTGAAAAGCCGTCGGTGGTGACCATCCAGACCCTGCATGTCTTGAGCGTCTACAATGCGATGCTTGGAGGCGATGTGAGCGGCGGAGAGTCAAGCATGGAATCTACATGGTCGCTAGTCGCAGTTGCTTGTCACCTTGCTCAGACGGTGCGTTATTTTAACTCCCTGCGTGTACCGAATATGTCGTTCAATTCGCACGCGCGCAGATTGGACTACGTAAGTTCGAAACACGGTATATATCTTGCAGGTGCTCACTACAACTTTAGACCGCGACCCTGCCCGATGGGAGTCGGACCCAAGGATTGTTCAAAGGCGTAGACTGGTGTTCTGGGATTTATTTGTCGCAGATACATGGCATGTACGTTGATCTTGCTTTTTGTTTTTGCAGCCTCCCTGCTTACCTCCGCCCCTGCTAGGCTCTCTCGACAGGCCGACCACCTGTCTTCAACCGTGCATTCATCGATTGCAAATTTCCTCAGGAAGGAGACGAGCCTACGAGCCTTGACCCTGGTGACCTCTCATCGAGTATGTCTGGTCCGAACATTTCCACCCTTACCGACTAACGCGGGACTTAGTGGGCGCATGGATGTTTCGCTTTGGATTTGAAGCAATGGCAGAGATTGTTGCTCGCACGCTCACCGCCGCACCCCCCCGCTACTCGACCATCAAGGAGCTAGATCGCAAGGTTCACGAGTTTCGTATCACACCCGAGACCCTTCAGGCAATACGTGGTGGACCAGGCGTTGACCCCAGATCCGTCCCCATTCCTGCCTCTATGATAGCGTTCATGCTCTCGAACATTCAGGACGTTGGTAGGTCGATTTTCCTACGGTACAACGTCGGTCGGTGCTAAGTGATGCATTGAGTCCTCCTCTTCCTTCATCGCAACTTCTTCGTCCAGGCTCTGATTGAAGACCCCGAAAACCCCATAAGGGGTCAGTATGCTCCTTCGTTTTTGGCGACTGTCCGGGCTTCCAAGAACATTCTACGAACGGTCGAGGAGCAGCTTCCCATACAGCCTGTCATTGTTTCTCGCTTTTGGACGATATGGACGTTCACGTTCTCTGCCGCGGTATGGTTTCATTGACACCCTCATGCACCTTGTTTAAAAAGGTTTAGGTCGTTTTCGCCTTCATCGCAACACATAGTCCGCGCTCACCCCTGGCGAATGATGCCATCAATGAACTCGACAAAGCATATTCATTAATAGAGATCGCCTCCAAAAACAATCGTCGCGCCGGCAAAGCTCTCGTATGTATCGCCCGTCCCCAAATGGTCAATTAGTTCTGAATCGCATTGCTCGTTTCGGAACAGGTCATCCTAAATCGCATGAGGGAGAAGGCGCACCGGGCCTTGGCGGCCGTGCGCACCTCATCTTCGCACCCGCAACCCGACGGTGTCAAACAAGAAGAGATTGAGGATGACTTTGTCGTCTTTGCTGGCCGTAGGCGCGTCTTCCGTCCGGGCGGTAATGCAACCCCCTCACAGCAAGCTGCGCCGACGCCGCAGGATCCGCTACCGCACGACGAGCACACGGGCGAGTCGTTGATCGGCGTCGGCGAATGGCTCGCGCGCCAGGAGGAGTACGTCGGGTACGACCCGCACTACGTTACGGCGATCGACCCCCCGCCTTCCGCGCCGCATGACCAGCACCAGCAACACCAGCATCACCACCAGCAGCGCCAGTACGGATACGCACCCGAACAGCCCCAGTACACACTCGAGGCCGTACCGCCGCCACACTACATGGCCGCGCCGTACGCTGCATACGCCCCGCCGCCGCACCCACCGCACCAGCTGCTGCACCCGCATAACCTCCATCCATCGTCGCATACTCCGGGAATGGGGCAGCCATCGCACGGGCTGCATGCGGACGAGTTGGAGGACATGCGCCGCGACTATACGGTAACGGTGCGCGCGCCGCCGGCGGAGTTGGCGCAGCTCGGGTTTGCAGCGAATGGGTCGCGCATGAGCGAGACATGGGTGTCGTTCATGCAGTAGCGGTGGGCAGCGATCTATGATGTTCCTTACTCCCTCCCTCTTCCCTTTTCGTGTGTTTCCTTCCCCTTTTTGGGTTTTGGGTCTTGGGTCATCACCACCGCCACCAACAACTTGTCTCATTGTAGTATACTTGCTCTATCGCTCGCTCGAACTCTGTATCTCCCTGTCTTCCCGTGTATCTTTGACTAACGTTTCCTTTTAATAATTGGCGGTAATACTAGGTGGACTTGCTATATTATCATTCACTCATACTGCTCTGCATTGTGGCCATCTTCGCAAAATTCAGTAGTGGTACAAAGTAAACCATCGTTGAGGGTTTTTTTGGAGGACGGGGAACAGATAACATATTAAGATGACACACCAATGGGGATAAATATTCCATACCCGCGACCCAATTTGTTTCTACAATATAACTAATTTCTCTCCAATTAAAAGTGTGCACCATGTGAATTGTTGAAGTTTGAACTTGCTGTGATGTGATATCTCTTTCTCAAATCCAGGATGCAGCTACTGTAGTTTGATCTTTTGTCTGACTTGTCGAGTTCGAATGCAGTTTGGCAAAAAAACAACTTTTGCCAAACTGCAGACAGCAAGAACTGTCCTTGCTCAACCTCCCCCAATCCAGTCGAGAGAGGAGGACAGTCGGGACCAAGGTCGGGACTGTTAGTCCGGTCCGGAGAAAACAGCCAAACCCGAGCCGGAAAGTGGGTTCGGGTTCGGGGGGAGATACTACTGCAAGGAACGTTGATACCACTATGGTAAAAGAGGAATGAAGAGGCATCCTAGCGCGTCAAATCCTTTGGATTGTTGGTGTACTAAGAGACACATTGTGGTTCCTGTAATTTGCCAAATAGTTTGAAGTCCATTCTTGGGTCCATTGCATTTCATCATGAGAGACTGCCCTGACCGCGGCGAAGAGTTTTATCGTGCTTTGTCGCAAAATTCCGTCCTTGATTAATAAAGCTTGATTCGACAATTATAAACAATTGTAAAATTCTTATAATAGACTATAATATAATCTCTCAGCACTCATATTGCCTTATATCATATCATAAGAACTTTATAAGAATTTTATGATTGTTTATAACCTTATGATCTCGACGGAATTTTGCGAGGTGCTTTGAAGGAGATACTCGCGTTCTGTCAGAGACGAGTGGACGGCGTCAACAATGGTGGGTGATCCGGTTAGCGCGGGTGACTCAAGTTGAGCGTTGTATTTTTCGCGAGCGTTTAGATTCGCATTTAAGAAGGGTATTTGAAAGAGACAAAAAGGGAGAAACGCCCTGGACTCGCGCTTGGGATGGTTTGTGATCTCGAAACTCTAGTCCGTACACATAACGTTTCCCACGATGCTTAGCCGCCGTCCAACCAATTCAAGTTAAGCTCTTGACGTTCTTTGATTTAATTCATGGTCAAATGGTTGATTCCTGGGTTGATTCCCCCAATGAACCTTTCTCGCCGCCAGAAACATGCCTGTTGATCTTTCCAAACCCCAGTCAGACCGTCGCGATGCTGCACCAGGTCTCCGGCAGGACGGCATGTTTTCCCGGGAAATTGAGATGAAAAGAAGCCGCGGAGAAATTTCCTGTGCGGAGTGCCGGAGGTGCGTCATCGGCCACCTCGCACTCTTCTTGCGTGCTCTCTGTCGAACTACCTCTCATGTTGTCCTACCTAGACTTAGGATTAAGTGCGATAAACAGATCCCATGCCAGTCATGCCAGGTATGTGCTCAACTACGTCCCCCCCCTATCCCCGAGGATCCCCCGGTCGTATTGATGCCAGCTTTCAGAGGAGAGGATGTGCCACATTATGTCCGAATGGTCTGTGTATCGTCCGTATTGAATCTAGTCCATACCCATGCTGATTCTGGCCTTGTCTACCCTGGTATGAAGGTCATCTTTCCACAGGGCAAGGAACTCGGTACGGTCGCTTTCTGCTCATATTCTCAGAAGCATATTATCCTTAATCTGACTGGTACTGTAACTGACTTATCTTAATTTTTTCTGAAAACAGGTTCGTTATCGCCGCTACCGAATATTTACACCGCCGAATCGATCGCATGGGTGATCGAATTCGTGAGCTGGAGGATGCTCTTGCCGTGCTCCAAGGGAGCTATTCTTCTGAGCCGCACCCCCTCCTTTGTGAGGGGTCCCTCCTCGTAGATACCGATAAGCTCGACGAACAGCCCCAAGAAAGCGAGGACGAAGGGGTGGACGAAGTTACCCAGTCGCTTGGCACGCTGACCGTCTCTGATCATGGCCTCTCTCGCTTCTTTGGATCCACTGGTGGATCTGATCTCCTGCTGGTACGTTATTCCCTTTTTGCAATTCCCTCCTACCCCCTTCCAATGGTTTTGCCCAATGTTTTCGCTGAACAATAGCTTAGCTAGAGAATTACGACTTGGAAGAGTCTCCTAACCAAACTACTGAAAGCGAAAATTCAAAGTCGTCACTACCCCGTCATCTTCAACGCTTCTCATATTCGTTTCCCTTTACGCCGACGGGTACCGTCAAGCAAAATTTTGACGCTATTAAGGACTATCTTCCCCCTTGGGACCACGCTTTAGCAATGGCCGAATCCTACTTGGCCAATGCTACATGGCTCTTTCGTAGTGTAACCCGGCAACAACTTATCAATGAGATGCTACCTGCGATTTACGGAAAGCAGACAGCGTATGCAGACGACTACAGTGGACCACATGACTTGGCGCTTTTATTCGGCGTCTTTGCCCTGGGAAGCGTCATGGACTCGAGCTTACCTAACTCCACCGCGGAGTCTGAAGGCGAGCATTATCACCAACTAGCTCTGGCGGCGCTCTGCCAGCAACCGGTGCTCGTAAAGCCGTCATTGGTCACCATCCAGACCCTGCATATTTCGACTATCTACAGTGTGATGCTTGGAGGTGATATGAGCGGCGGAGAATCGACCTTGGAATCCTCATGGTCGCTCGTTGCGGTTGCTTGTTACCTTGCTCAGACGGTGCGTTATTTTAACACCACGTGTACCGAATTTGCCGTTGAATTCGCACGCATGCAGATTGGACTACGTAAGATCGAGAACCCGCATGCATATACCGTAAGTGCTTACTAGCACAACCCTAGACCGTGACCCTGTCCAATGGGAGTCGGACCCGAGGATTGTACAAAGGCGCAGATTAGTGTTCTGGAATTTGTTTCTCGCGGACTCATGGCATGTAGGTCGAGCTGGTCGAAGCCTTCTCGTAATAAACATGGCCTCCCCGCTCACCTCCGCCTCTTAGGCTCTCGCTACAGGCCGTCCACCTTCATTCAACCGTGCATTCATTGATTGCAAATTTCCCCAGGAAGACGTGCCTCCGAATCTTGATCCTGGTGACAGTTCATTGCGTATGTCCGGTCCGAATATTTCCTCCCTTCCCTCGGCTGACGCGGTGCATAGTGGGCGGTGCTATGTTTCGCTCAAGGTTTCGCTTTCGATTTGAAGGTCCCGCAGAGATTGTTGCTCGCACACTCACCGCCACACCTCCTCGTTACTCGACCATCCAGGAGCTAGATCTCAAGATTCACGAGTTCCGTGTCCCACCCGAGACACTTCAGGCGATACGTGGCGGACCTGGCGTTGACCCCAGATCCGTCCCCATTCCTGCCTCTATGACAGCATTCCTACTCTCAAACATTCAGGACGTCTGTAAGTCAATGCTCCTTCCATGATACAATGTCTGTCGGTGCTGAGTGAGCATTAAGTCCTCCTGTCCCTTCATCGCAACTTCTTCATCCAGGCTCTAATTGAAGACCCCGAAGACCCCTCAAGGGGTCAGTATGCTCCTTCGTTTTTGGCGACTGTCCGAGCGTCCAAGAACATTTTACGAACGGTCGAGGAGCAGTTTCCCATACAGCCCGTCATTCTTTCTCGCTTTGGGACGATTTGGACGTTCACGTTCTCTGCCGCCGTATGGTTCCATTGACACCCTCAGTCCGCTCTTCGTTTAAAAAAATTATTTCACACTTCAGGTCGTTTTCGCCTTTATCGCAACACATGGCCCGCGGTCGCCCCTAGCAAATGATGCAATCATCGAACTGGACAAGGCATATTCATTAATAGAGGTGGCCTCCCAAACCAATCGTTGCGCCAAGAGAGCTCTCGTATGTATCTCCCATCCCAAACGGTCAATTAGTTCTGAACCGCAATGTTCGTTACCGAAAAGACCATCCTGAATCGCATGAGGGAGAAGGCGCACCGCGCCCTGGCGACCGTGCGCGACACGCCCTCGCCCCTGCAACCTGACGGGGCTGTACATAGCATCAAGCAGGAAGAGATTGAGGACGACTTTGTCGTCTATGCCGGCCGTGGGCGTGTCTTCCTTCCGGGCGGTACTGTGACCCCGGCGCTGCAAGCTGTGCCGACGCCACCACACGACGAGTACGCCACGCACGGTGCGGCGGGTGAGTCGATGATTGGTGAGTGGCTCGCGCACCAGGAGCAGTCCGATGGCTACGACCAGCCCTACGTCACGGCGATCGACCCCCCGCCTTCCGCGCCGCATGACCAGCACCAGCAACACCAGCAACAGCACCAGCAGCGCCAGTACGGGTACGCACCCGAACAGCCGCAGTACACACTCGAGGCCGTACCGCCGCCACACTACATGACCGCGCCGTACGCTTCATACGTCCCACCGCCGCACCAGCTGCTGCACCCGCATAACCTCCATCCATCGTCACATACTCCAGGAATGGGGCAGCCATCGCACAGGCTGCACGCGGACGAGTTAGCAGACATGCGCCGCGACTATGCGGTGACAGTGCGCGCGCCGCCGGCGGAGTTGGTGCAGCTCGGGTTCGCAGCGAATTGGTCGCGCATGAGCGAGACATGGGCGTCATTCGTGCAGTAGCGGTGGGCAGCGATCCATGATGTTCCTTACTCCCTCCCTCTTTCCTTTTCGTGTGTTTCCCCTTTTTGGGTTTTAGGTTTTGGGTCCCCACTACCGCCACCACTAACTTGTCTACACTCTACTTGCTCTATACGACTCGCTCGAACTCTGTGCCACTCTGTCTTCCCGTGTATCGTTAACTAACCTTTTTTTTTCAATAATTGGCGGTAATACGAGGTGGACTTGCTATATTATTATTCACTTGTTCTACTCTGCATTGCGGCCATCTTCGCAAAATTGAGTAGTGGTTTGAGGGGCACAAAATAAACCATCGTTGAGGGTTTTTTTGGAGGGACGGGGGAACTGAGATAACTTATTGAGATGACACTCCAATGGGGATAGCTATTCCATAACCGTGACCCAATTTGTTTCTGCAACATAACTAATTAAGTGTGCACCATGTGGATTGTTGAAGTTTGAACTTGCTGTGATATGCCATCTCCTCAAATTCAGGATGTAGCTACTGTAGATGTTTTGTCTAACTTGTCAAGTTTGAATGCAGTCTGGCAAGAATGAGATGAGTTGCAGACAGGATTGTCAGTCCAGTCCAGAGAAAACAGCCAAACCCAAGCCAGAAAGTGGGGTCGGGTTCAGGGTGATGAATGTACTGAACTCAAGACTGAACTTTCAACTTCAACCTTGATACCACTATGGTAAAAGGGGAAAGAAGGGGCATCCTCGCCATCAAATCCTTCAAATTGTTGGTGTACAGGACTGAGAGAAATACTGCCACATTGTGGTTCCTGTAGCAAGTCCTGTAGTTTGGCAAGTAGTTTGTGTTACGATTTTCGCCCTACTGTACGATATGCTCTGTTATCTCGCCTCATGTTCACATGTACTTTTACCCATGACTCATTTCGATTCGTTCTCTGACTCTTATCTCACATCAACCCCATGACCATAGGGAAGTTGGGCTTATGACTTCTAGAACCCGCTGATGTCATTTGAGCCCCGCATTCCTCCGCGGGATCCCCTTGTATTCCTTATGGACTTCCCCTTCATACTTCCTTATCAACTCGTTGGGACCAGTACCTCAGGATCACGCCATGTGTTTGTACTTCACAAACACCCTGTACTAGTATATAAGTCATGCCCTACCTAGCATGTATGGTAGACTTGATTTCTTGTGTAATACCACATCGTCTCCACCTCACGAACCCGTTTGACTCGCCATTGCGCTTGAGTCCCCCATTTCGCTCGCCCCTCCGCTTTAGCTCTGACTTCCTGCTATTATCCTTGTGTCCCTGGGAGACCAAGTGATACTTGTTCACCACTGAACTGAACCTTAACTGGTTTGTGCTTTGCCGATCCTGTTGACTTGCTGAAGTACACATCGTACTTAACGCCCCTGTGGTGGTGTTACAGTTTGGGTCTATTGCACTTCCTCATAAGAGACTGCCATGACTGTTGTGAAGAGTTTTTTAGACCCTGGTACAAATCCTCAGAATGCAGGAACAGGCGAACTATATGTTATTGACAAACCTGGTACAAACTATGGTGGGGTATTCATCAGGAAAACCATGTATTTACTTATTCATACTTTTCCATACTTTTTCTTTCTTTTCAGAAAACAAGTAGAAAAAGTAAGAAAAAGACATCCCTCTTTCTTTTTTTTTTACTTGCTGAGCTGCCAAAAAAAGTACAGGATATGTCACAATCATTGGATCATGCCATTGATTATCTCCGATAATCAGTTTCTGGAAATATCTCAGATTTGGTTCTCGAGTTTCGGAATATTCTCGGCTTCTCAATTCTTGTCTCCTGTTTCAAGTTCTGCTTCTCGTTTCCGTTTGAAGATTCTCGCCAGCGCATGGATCGTGCAACTGTCATGACAGACTGACGTGCTCAGTCTATATTTAACTCCTCGCTTACGCGTCCCAGAAAATAGTAGGAAAAGCATAGAAAAATAGGATTCCTGTAAGATACTTAAGGAGCCAGTAGTGTACTGTAGCGGTATGACACCTCGCTACGCTAAGCTCAAGTGTGAACTAAAGTGAACCGTCAGGTGAGCACACTCAAGCTGAGCGTGGAGATAAATCACACGCTAGACGTACAGTCACAGCGGAGGGGACAACGACTTAGAGCCTTTATACAAGGACTCAAGTTATCAGTGATCACGCTGTGGTACGCTGAGTGGAGAACCAAGAGGACAAGTTAGATTGGAGAAGGTAAGGAGTACAGGATGATACACACCTGAGTGGAGAACCAAGAGGACAAGTTGGTTCCACTCAGGACACTACAGGAGGGTTTATATACGCTACTGGAGCTGAGCTTAAACTGAGTCTAAACACTATTACTAAGTGTACAGTAAGACTCCATGACTCAGGAGCTGACGCATTGTATCTATTAACAGCGCTATCTATTGTGCTGACTGATGCACTAGTCATAGCGCTGACGCGATGCCTTATCTTGCTGAGTAAAACCTAATACAGCATGTAAGTGTAAACTACTAAGTGTGGTCTAGAGCTATCTAGAATGTTCCTTCCTTATCTACCAATCGTAAGAGTCCGTACATATTTGGGGTGTGACCGGATTAGGTTGTCCTGTTAAGGGTGCAACTATCTCAGGGTCACATGTGTAAAGGTGCACGTGGTGGCAGCACGTGACTGACGATGTCTCGTACTTTGGCCCTTTATATCTTCCTTAAATAATTCCATATAAATACAGAAAAATAGGGAGAATAATGTACGCGTCCATGACATGTACCCTGTATTCTTTGTTCTAGTCTTGTTCTCTGTTGTGAATCCTAGTTCCATTCCATTGCCCTTTGCTGAAGGACAAGTGGTCTTACATTCAGTGCTCTGCCTAGCTATATAGGTGGGACTTCGCTTGGTTGCTCAAGCCCTAGGCTCTGTCAAGCTATATTGATGGCACTCCTCTTGGTGGCTCAAGACGGTTGGCATAGCAGGAGAGCCCCTGCATTGTAGATTGACTGACTGTTGACTGTCTAGGATTCCTTCACAACTAAGTGGTAGCGACGTGGTTGTGAGCCCACCTCTAGGATCATAAAAGGATAAGTAGAGTACCAAATGACCAAAAATTGACAAAATAAAATGTCCAAAAATGGGAATATTGGACCAAACATTATTTTTTGGTCCAAAAATTTCCATATATGGTAATAAATTGGACCAAAATCCAAAATTTCCCCAGAAATATGCCTAAAAAGTAGGAAAAGTAAAGAAAAAGAAGAGGGGATTTCTTTTTTTAAGTAGTTGGTACTTTTCTGAAAGGGTCCTTTTTTCCCTTGCTAAAAGAGCAAAAAGAACAGAAAGTAAAAATAAGTAAAACATGGGTTTTCTTGATGTTGGTGAAACCAGTATGGTAATTAGGTGAGATAGAGACTTACTCCTCAGAACGTGGGAACAGGCAAACTGAGGAGACAAAACAGCAAGGTATGACATAATATACAATGGGTTATGTTTATGACTTCCATGTGCAAACACTGTCTGAGATAGTAAGAGTCTTTCCAAAAGCGATACATTACATGACACAGTCTGATGCTCCCCATGTGGCACAACAGAGTTTTGTTGTGGTTATTTTCTGAGGTGCTTTGGGCCATTCTTAGGGCCTTGAGATACTCGCTTCTGTCAGGTTCTGATATGAGTGGACAACATCAACAATGTTGATCTGGTTAGCACAGGTGATTCATATGTGAGTGTTTAGATGATTAATAGGGGACATCAGGAACCCACAACCCTTAAGTAATCCCTAACTCTAGGGTTATGATTACATTTTAATTATGTAAGCGGTCACAGTGGCCAGATAAGCTCCTTTTTTTGTTTTTGTTTTTGTTTTTTGATCCAGGTTACAAATTAGCAAGCCCTATCAAATTTGAATAAATTTGTATCTGGGTGTGAGGTATCAAAAGCCTCTGGCATGAGGGCTGTTGTGTATAGGAGTGCTAAAATGCAAAGAGAGAGTCTGGACACTCAAAAAGTATGGGAAAGCACAAGGGAAAGTGACGAAGAGCAAGTGGTAAAGCTCGGTAAGCATTACTAATATACATGTGACTTTTTACATCACATGACCAGCCATGACTTTTTGCCCAGTTTCAACAAGTTGGCTCAGATCAACTCTAAACATTGAAAAATTGTGTTTTAATAAAAAAAGATTGTTCATGCATTTTTTCATTCAAACCAAATTATTTTTCAAAAAAAAAAGGGGGCTGAAAGCTGACATCAATCCCTTCAATTCTCCTGTTTTACATTTGCCCTTTGTGATGAGCAAGGGAGGAGATCGGACAGCGATGAGGACAGTAAAAGCTTATGTAAAGGTCGCGGGTTCCTGATGTCCTTAGTGTATTTCAAAGAGACAAAAAACGGGAGAAGGCCGGTTGAAACGGGCAGGTTTGCGATCGTCGGAAAGTATAGGTTTTCCCACGATGCTTAGGTACGCTACTGTAGCAACCGATTCAAGTTCAAGCCTGAGCTCTTTAAATGGTTGATTCTTGGGTTGACTCCCCCACCGATCCTTTCTCGCCGCTAGAAACATGCCTGTTGATCTTTCCAAACCCCAGTCAGACCGTCGCGATCCTGCAGCAGGTCTCCGGCAGGACGGCATGTATTCCCGGGGAATTGAGATGAAAAGAAACCGCGGAGAAATTTCCTGTGCGGAGTGCCGGAGGTGCGTCATCGGCCACCTCACTACTCGCACTCTTCTTGCGTGCTCTCTGTCGGACTACCTCTCATGTTGTCCTACCTAGACTTAAGATTAAGTGCGATAAACGGATCCCATGCCAGTCATGTCAGGTATGTGCTCGACTACGTCCTCCCCTCCTATCCCCCGGTCGTATTGATGCCAGCTTTCAGAGGAGAGGATGTGCCTCATTATGTCCGAATGGTCTGTGTACCATCCGTATTGAATCTAGTCCATACCCATACTGATTCTGGCCTTGTCTACCCTGGTATATAGGTAGTCTTGCTACAGGGCAAGGAACTCGGTACGCTCGCTTTCTGCTCATACTCTCAGAAGCATATTATCCTTAATCTGACTGGTAACTGACATATCTTGATTTTTTTTCTGAAAACAGGTTCGTTATCGCCGCTACCGAACATTTACACCGTCGAATCGATCGCATGGGTGATCGAATTCGTGAGCTGGAGGATGCTCTTGCCGTGCTCCAAGGGAGCCATTCTTCTGAGCCGCACCCTCTCCTTTGCGAGGGTTCTCTCGTAGATACCGATAAACCCGATGAACAGCCCCAAGAAAGCGAAGGCGAAGGGGTTGATGAAGTTACCAAGTCATTTGGCACGCTGACCGTCTCTGATCATGGCCTCTCTCGCTTCTTTGGATTCACTAGTGGATCTGATCTCCTGCTGGTACGTTACGCTTTCTGCGACTCCCCCATCCTGCCCCGTTCCAAATATTCTTTTTGCCCAATGCTTTCGCTGAACAATAGCTTAGCTGGAGAATGACGACTCGGTAGGGTCCCCCAGCCAGACGACTGAAAGCAACAGTTCAGGGTCATCCCTACCCCTTCATCTTCAGCGCTTCTCACATTCGTTCCCCTTCACACTTCCGGGTACTGTCAAGCAAAATATTAGCACTATTAAGGACTATCTCCCCCCTTGGGACCACGCTTTAGCAATGGCTGAATTCTACTTGGCCAATGCTACGTGGGTCTTTCGTAGCGTAAACCGGCAACAGCTTATCAATGAGATGCTACCTGCGATTTACGGAAAGCGGACAGCGTATGCAGACGACTGCAGTGGACCACATGACTTAGCGCTTTTATTCGGCGTCTTTGCTCTGGGAAGCGTCATGGACGTTAGCTTGCCCAATTCTGCCTCGGAGTCTGAAGGCGAGCATTATCACCAACTAGCTCAGGCGGCGCTCAGCCAGCAACCGGTGCTCGAAAAGCCGTCGGTGGTAACCATCCAGACCCTGCATATTTCGGCCGTCTATAGTGCGATGCTTGGAGGTGACGTGAGCGGCGGAGAGTCGACCTTGGAATCTACATGGTCGCTCGTCGCGATTGCTTGTTACCTTGCTCAGACGGTGCGTTATTTTAACACCACGTGTACCGGATCTTTCGTTCAATTCACACGCATAGATTGGACTACGTAAGTTCGAAACACAGCATGCATATACGTAAGTGCTCACCAGTACAACCCAGACCGTGACCCTGCCCGATGGGAGTCGGACCCCAGGATTGTACAGAGGCGCAGACTGGTGTTTTGGGATTTGTTCCTCGCAGACTCGGCGAACGTACGTCGAGCTTGTCAAAACTTTCTGTTCCTTTCGTAATAAACATAGCCCCCCCGCTCACCTCCGCCTCTGTAAGGCTCTCATTACAGGCCGTCCACCTTCATTCAACCGTGCATTCATTGATTGCAAATTTCCTCAGGAAGGAGACGTTCCTGCGAATCTTGACCCTGGTGACGTCTCATCACGTATGTCTGGTCCGAATATTTCCTCCCTCAAATCGGCTGACGCGGGGCATAGTGGGCGCTCGGATGTTTCGCTTTGGGTTTGAAGGTCTTGCAGAGATTGCCGCTCGCACGCTCACCCCCCACACCTCCTCGCTACTCGACCATCCAGGAGCTAGATCGCAAGGTTCACGAGTTTCGTGTCCCACCCGAGACACTTCAGGCGATACGTGGCGGACCTGGCGTTGACCCCAGATCCGTCTCCATTCCTGCCTCCATGACAGCATTCCTACTCTCAAACATTCAGGACGCCTGTAAGTCAATGCTCCTTCTATGATGCAATGTCTGTCGGTGCTGAGTGATACATGAAGTCCTCTTGTACCTTCATCGCAACTTCTTCATCCAGGCTCTAATTGAAAACCCCGAAGACCCCTCTAGGGGTCGGTATGGCTCCTTCGTTTTTGGCGACTGTCCGAGCGTCCAAGAACATTTTTACGATCGGTCGAGGAGCAGTTTCCCACACAGCCTGTCATTCTTTCTCGCTTTGGAAATATGGACGTTCACGTTCTCGCCGCGGTATGGCTGCGTTGACAAACCCTCAGTCCACTTTTCGTTTTAACAAATTCTTTCACATTTCAGGTCGCTTTCGCCTTTATCGCAACACATGGTCCTCGCTCGCCCCTAGCTAGTGACGCCATCACCGAACTCGACAGGGCATACTCATTAATAGAGGTGGCCTCCAACACCAATCGTCACGCCAAGAGAGCTCTCTATGTATCTCCCATCCCAAAATGATCCATTAGTTCTGAACCACGTTGCTCGTTTCCGAAAAGGTCATTTGAATCGCATGAGGGAGAAAGCCGACCGGGGCCTTGGAAGCCGTGCGCGACACGCCCCCGCCCCCGCAACCTGACGAGGCCGTAGATAGCATCAAGCAGGAAGAGATTGAGGACGACTTTGTCGTCTTTGCTGGCCGTAGCGCGTCTTCCATCCGGGAGGTAGTGCGACTCCAGCGCCGCAACCTGTGCCGACGCCACCACACGACGAGCACGCCGCGCATACTGTGGCGGGCGAGTCGATGATCGGTGAGTGTCCCGCACACCAGGAGCAGCCCGTTGGCTGCTACGACCCGCACTACGTCACGGCGATCAAGCCTCCGCCTTC
>JAKELL010000560.1:0-24998 GCA_021524915.1 Lactarius akahatsu | reverse complement strand
GATTCGGATTGATCAGCGCCTCGGGCCGGGAAGTGGACACTGACGCGTCGACTATGACATCGCCGTCAGCAGAATATCGTCATGGACTTGTAGGATCAGTCAGCCGGGTAAGCTCCGGCACATGTGATTGTACGATAACGGATCGGATCTCGGAATGACTCGTAGTGACTCATAACTAGGATAGCTGTACTAGGGTTCACGGTACTTACGCTATTGGCTAGTTAGTATTCAAGCGGCGCTTCAAAGCCCGCGCGTAACTGTATAAGTAGACCAGTGCGAAGACCAAGAACGGTATCTTGGTCTTCTTCCAATACCACTACCATCTACTCGTCTTTACTAAGAGGTCTCCCCCTCTTAAGTGAGTGTCCGGCATATCCCCCTAAGACCAGGGATCCCCGTGACTTACCCTTTGACTGTCCCTTCGCGGATCAGTGGAATATCCCGCCGACACAGCAGCATATCAAGTCTTCCTCTATCGCAACGATCGAGTAGCGTCCCCTTATCACTCCTTCTACATCATCGACAGCGCTACGTGGGACTAACGCTCAGTACATCGATCACGTCCCGGCAGGAGTACCACAACTCGAGGACCTTCACGCATACTTTGGACGGACGAAAGCCTCCAGCCTCATCCAGCATTCTACGCAGACACCTTTGCCAATCACAACTATCGACGTGTACGGATCGCCACCAAACAAGAAGCCTAAGTCAGGCAAACGTCCGTGGTAGACGTAACATTAAGACCAAGATCCCACCGTGGCCAATCCTACAACCAAAGAACTTTGGGTTCCGTTCAGACCCTACTACATCGACAGAAGAGGAGATCGCAACGTCCCAAAAAGATACTTGGGATCTGCATTTTGGAAAGACGACGCAGAGACACCAGGCTACGTCACTTACTATTTCGATCGACAAAATAATTCGCAACTCATCCCAGTAGAATTCAACTTCGACAACCACTGCTGGGTAGAAGTTCGTTGGGACGCTGGAAGGGAAAAACTCCAAGCCACTAGACCAGCAAGCTCGATCCTCAACCTAGATATCAAACAATCAGAAGTCGTCACCAGAGACCAGTGGGGAACAATCGACGGAGAGGACGAAGAACCCATCAGATCCCCAACACCTAAGACACCCGCACCATCACCATTGATCAGAAGTAACCCAGAAGAAATCGTCATCAGAGACGAACAAGAGGAGGAACAACTGAAACAAATTGCCGAACTAATTCCTACTGACATGTCCGCAACTATCCCAACCATGGCCGCAGCCCGAACAGCTCTGTTAGGCAAAGATATCGGGGGGTACCAACAACTTCCCGGAGAACCACCCGGCGGAGGAGGAGGAGCACCACCCGGGGGCGACCCAGACGACAACCCACAAGACAACCAAGCGGACATACCAGCATTTGCAATGCCCGATACCGACAAATTCATCGGGAAAGAACCCAAAATCTTCACCAGGAATCGTGACGAAGCAGAAGCCTTCCTCGCCCAATGGAACCGATTCGCAGGAGTCAACGCTGCCAACAAAAGCCTCAAAATCCCTTACATCAAGGCGATGTTGTTCCTCACCTACATCCAAGGACCACTTGTCAACGAATGGGCAACGGAAACAGCCAAATGGCTCGACGCCCAAGCTAACAGAAACGACCCATGGCTCTGGGCAGGAGTAGAACTTGCGTTCAAAGGACAATTCCGCGACAACCTAGAAAAGGACCGCGCAAGGGTAGAACTCGACAAAGGGTTTAGGATGATGAACGAGGACATTGACAGCTACGTCACTAAATTCGAAAAGCTGGTCCGACAGGCTGACTACCGGTTGGATGAACCACTCGTTCTCGACAAGTTCACCAGGGGTGTCCCCCATAAGCTATACCAAAACGCCTACCAATTCCACAACCCGCGCAGCTACTCCCAATGGAAAAGCGCGCTCATCGAACAGCAGAAGAGGTACCTGCACATAAAAGCCAGGGAGACCGGCTTTGGAAGGCAGCCACAAGCAACACAACGACCTCGTCCAAACCAACCGCTCCGGTTCCAACCTCCGCAACGACAAGGAAACCAACAAGGGTGGCAGCAATACCGCAACCACCCAGACGCTATGGATACCACCCCTGGAAGAATCAGGGCAAGAGTCGCGGAAATCGGCGACGTCAACAGGAACCATCCAGAGGATCCGAGAGACTGGACCCCAGGAGGAAGACCTCCATTTCCACCAAGAGGCGGATTCATGCAACGTAGGGGAGGAGGACGCGGAGTCCTGAATATAAGGGACGTAACCTGCTACAACTGTAACCAGAAGGGACACTTCTCACGAGACTGCAACCAGCCACGAAGGGCGCGAGGAAGAAGCGCATACATCGAAGAAGTCCCCACCGCACCGCAAAGTGTAGTGGAGGAACCTCTTATCGACTTGGACGAACCAGTCCAAGGCAACAGAAGCACCGTCAACGCTCAAGTAGGCGATCTGCTGACTCAAGTCGTGGCACTGCCGGAGGAACAAAGGGGGATGTTTATGAGGGAAATGATGGGGAGGCAGGATTTTCCGAGCGCCTGAACCCAACGGCCTGGGTGAGGGCTTTAAATTGTAACTCAACGTTTATTACGCACTATCGATCTATGCACGTTCCAGTTTCGATTCGCACAAGTTACTTCATGGCCGACAAGAAAGCATTGGTGGACTCCGGAGCCACCCACAACTTCATACACCCAGACTTCGCCAGAAGGATGCATCTGGGAACCAAGGAACTACCAAATCCGCGCAACATATGGAACATCGACGGAACGCACAACAAAGGGGGAAAAATCACCCATTACGTCGATTTAAACATACAAACTGATGGAAAACTTAAAACCATCCAGTTCCTAATCACCAACGTAGGAGGGGAAGACATTATCCTCGGATATCCCTGGCTAGCAACATTCCAACCACGGATACAGTGGGCTACTGCCACCATGGATACAAAACAATACCCCATCATCATACGAACCACAAACCCTAACAAACCACCGACCCAAACAACAGTCCAGGCAGAACTTCGAAGCATCATCACAAAGATGCAGGACGACGAACGAATGCAAGCCTTCGAAGAACTAGAAGAAACAACCCCGGTACACTTACGGACAATGGCAACCGACCTGGCGATCGCGGCACACGAAATAACGGAAAAGAAGGAGCCACCCGAGGAATACAAAAGACACGCAAAAGTATTCAGCGAGGAGGAATCCCATAGATTCCCACCATCCAGACCATGGGATCACGCCATCGACCTCAAACCAAATGCCCCGGACCACATTAACTGCAAAGTCTACCCGCTCAATCAAACGGAGGACAAAGCACTAGAGGAGTTTTTGGACGAACAATTGGCAAAAGGATACATTCGACCATCTAAATCACAGTACGCAGCCCCTTTCTTCTTCGTCAAAAAGAAGGACGGAAAACTACGCCCGGTGCAGGACTACAGAGAGCTCAATTCATGGACCATACGCAACCAATACCCCCTACCGCTCATACCCCAGCTGATCGCAGATCTCAGCGGGGGGTGGATATTCTCAAAATTCGACATCCGATGGGGATATACCAACATCAGAATCAAACCCGGCGACGAACATAAAGCGGCATTCAAGACCAAACGAGGGTTCTTCGAACCCCTGGTAATGTACTTTGGGACGACAAACGCACCGGCAACTTTCCAAGCTATGATGAACTGGATCTTCGCACCGCTTATCGAACACCACGAGAAGAAAGGAACTATCATTCGGGTATATATGGATGACAAGGAAGTAGCCACGGCCACGACAAAGGAAGCACATACGGAAGCCATCCACGACATCCTAGACCTACTAGAACAAAATGACCTTTACCTCAAACTGGACAAATGCACATTCCATTCAGACACCCTCGATTACCTGGGGGTAATCATTAAGAAGGGGGTGATTCGCATGGACCCTATCAAAATCTCTGGAATCCGCGAATGGCCGGTCCCCAAAAACGTCAAACAGGTACGATCATTCCTAGGATTTTGCAATTTCTACCGCGCTTTTATCCGAGGATTCGCCAATCACGCACGACCACTCAACAAACTCACACGCAAAGACACGGAATGGCAATGGGGAACGGAGCAACAGACAGCGTTCGACAAGCTCAAAACCCTTGTAACGGAAGAACCGGTACTCAAACACCCGGAACTAGACAAACCGTTCGAACTAGAAGTCGACGCCTCAGGGTACGCAGTGGGAGCAGTACTACTCCAACGCGATAAAGACAACAAACGACACCCAATTGCTTACTACTCCAACACCCTCAACGCAGCAGAAAGGAACTACGACATCTACGACCTAGAACTGTTAGCCATTGTCAAAGCATTGAGGAACTGGAGACCCTACCTTGTCGGATCACCCCACAAGATCAAAGTGTTCTCCGACCACATGAACCTGCAATATTGGAGATCCCCACAAAAGATAAGCAGGCGGGTAGCAAGGGAAGTACTAGAACTCTCCGAATACGACATAGAAATTCACCACATCAAGGGAACGGCGAATGGGAGAGCAGATGCACTCTCAAGGAGACCCGACTACGACCAAGGAGAGCACGACAACGAGCAAGTCACAGTGCTCCCGGACCACATATTCGTCAGAGCTGCAACAATCGACACAATGGACAACCCAACTCGCATGAGCGCAACAATCCCTGTGGAAGAAATGCAACCCACGTACCCAGTATACACCCAAGACAACGACACCGTCACAAAGTGGATAGACCCACACAAACTCAAACGCATCGAAGGCACTTGGTACAAAGAGGGGTGAAGGGTAGTCACGGGCGACGCCCACGAACGGAAGCGTATTATACAAGCCCACCACGACACCCTCGCATACGGACACCCGGGAATCAACCGAACCATCAAACTAATCGAAAGATACTACTGGTGGCCAGGACTTCAGCAAGAAGCACAGGATTACGTTAAAGGGTGCGCCGACTGTCAACGGATCAAAGTCAACAACAGACCAACACGCGCACCTCTACAACCAATATTCCCGAAACCGGAAGCAACCCCATTCGAAGTCATAGCCCTAGACTTCATCACCAAATTACCCCAATCAAACGGCTATGACTCCATACTGACAGTAACAGACCACGACTGTTCTAAAGCAGCAGTATTCATTCCATGCCTAGAAGAAATAAGCGCGGAAGGAACGGCGGCCCTGTACGTGACACATGTTTTTCCCAGATTCGGACTGCCAGCGCGCATCATTAGCGATTGGGACCCCAGATTTGCGTCAAAGTTCATCCGTGAACTATGCCGAATACTCGGCATAGAACAAAACATCTCCACCGCATACCACCCCAGAACTGACGGCCAATCGGAACGAACCAACCAATGGCTAGAACAATATCTAAGGTTCTGGGTCAACGAACGACAAGACGATTGGACACAATACCTACCAATGGCGGAATTCACGCACAACAACTGGCCTAATGAATCAACCAAGGAATCCCCGTTCAACGTCCTCATGGGGTATAACCCACGTGCTGATTGGATCGATCGACCATCCCCTATTCTGCAAGTGGCGCTACGGGCGCAGCAATTCAAAGAGGCTAGAGCGCGCGCCCAGGAACTGATGATCAAAGCGCAGCAGGGGTGGATCAAACACAAGGACACCCCAAAATACCAAATCGGGGACCTCGTGTGGCTTGAAGGGCGCCACCTATGTACCAACCAACCAACGGCAAAACTCGCGCCCCGAAGACATGGACCCTTCCAGATCATCCAGGTGATGTCCGCAGTCAACTACCGTCTAGAACTTCCCACGCAGTGGAGCATCCACCCAGTATTCCACACGGATCTTCTTACTCCGTACAAAGAAACTCCCACACACGGACCAAATTATCAGCGCCCACCACCGGATCTAATCGATGGCGAAGAAGAATACGAGGTCGAGAAGGTTCTGGACTCTCGGCGGTTCGGCAGGACAAGGAAGTTACAATATCTGATCAAATGGCGCGGGTACCCGGACTCGGACAACCAGTGGGTCTCCAAGGATGACGTATTCGCTGACGAAGCAATTCGGGAATTCAAACGTTCAAACCCCGCCAGAGAAGTACATATAAGCGCAGGGAAATCCCAAGAGACGTCCCCATCTCCTTCACCCACTCTCCCACATACTCATGTCCTCATCCCCAGTCCAAGTGCACTATGTCCTCGACGACCTACTCCCAATCTCAGTACAACCTACCCTCATCATTCAGAACGCGCCATCATCACCCCTGTCGCTTCCCCAGTCCATTCACAACGGAAACAGTCGTCCACCTACCCCCTTACCATCCCTCCTTCCTTCACCAACCACTACAAGAGTTGGTTCAAGAGATCCTTCGCCGACCCACATGTCAACGTCCGCGGAACCCGATACGGACGAAACTCAAATTCAAGAGGACCGGGACTTCGACCGGTACCTATCAGAGGAACATTGCCCTCTACACCAACACCTCGTCTACGGCAACCACCTCACCACCACGCACAACGAAACCCCTCTGCTATGCACCACAGATGGAGAGCCCATCCGTATGCCGAAGAATCCTCGACCCCAGGTCCGCATCTATCGTGCGGAAGAACACAGTCCGGTTTCCAGACGCCAAGTGGAGACTCCTCCACCCCTCGGATTCCGACACAACAGGGGAGTACATTATATCCCTTTCCAGATCCGCGATGCTCAGGACCGGCTGCACCCAGCTTGCTATACGCAGCTCATCCTCACGGCGGATCCGTTCGTCCTCGCCTACAGGAGAGGCAGCGATCAGCAGTATGGAAAGCCGGTGCACGCCGCCCCGAACTACGACTACCCCCGAGACACCGCTTACTGCGACGACGACTTGATCTTCTTGGATCAGCGCAGCATCATGCGGGAATCGGTGGACCGCGCCCTCACAGGCATGAAAGACCTCACGCTGACGGCAGAGGTCCATCGATACCGCTGCGCCCAAGCGGGGGTGGAAGCAAAGGAAGCGGAGTTGGCGAGACTCACCGAGGAGTTGGACAGGGTTGCCAGGGTACGCCGAGAGTGTGTGCTCCGCCTGCAGCGAGCCAATGCGATCACGCGCATCGAAGCGGAGAGGGACTCTTATCGGCCGGGCCTGGAGGCGGCACAGCAAGTTGTGGAGCAGAGAGAGGCGGTCCAGCGGGGTCGAGCTGGGGCTCGACCGTAAGAAGGGGGTGATGTCACGATTCGGATTGATCGGCGCCTCGGGCCGGGAAGTGGACACTGACGCGTCGACTATGACATCGCCGTCAGCAGAATATCGTCATGGACTTGTAGGATCAGTCAGCCGGGTAAGCTCCGGCACATGTGATTGTACGATAACGGATCGGATCTCGGAATGACTCGTAGTGACTCATAACTAGGATAGCTGTACTAGGGTTCACGGTACTTACGCTATTGGCTAGTTAGTATTCAAGCGGCGCTTCAAAGCCCGCGCGTAACTGTATAAGTAGACCAGTGCGAAGACCAAGAACGGTATCTTGGTCTTCTTCCAATACCACTACCATCTACTCGTCTTTACTAAGAGGTCTCCCCTCTTAAGTGAGTGTCCGGCATATCCCCCTAAGACCAGGGATCCCCGTGACTTACCCTTTGACTGTCCCTTCGCGGATCAGTGGAATATCCCGCCGACACAGCAGCATATCAAGTCTTCCTCTATCGCAACGATCGAGTAGCGTCCCCTTATCACTCCTTCTACATCATCGACAGCGCTACGTGGACTAACGCTCAGTACATCGATCACGTCCCGGCAGGAGTACCACAACTCGAGGACCTTCACGCATACTTTGGACGGGACGAAAGCCTCCAGCCCCATCCAGCATTCTACGCAGACACCTTTGCCAATCACAACTATCGACGTGTACGGATCGCCACCAAACAAGAAGCCTAAGTCAGGCAAACGTCCGTGGTAGACGTAACATCTTGAAGCAGCGCTATAAAGCCCACACATATCTGTATAAGTAGGGTACCACAGAGACCAAGAGCAGCATCTTGGTCTTCTTCCAATACCACTACCATTACTCATTATCTCTAAGGGCCCTCCCCCTTAAGTGAGTCGTCCGGCATATCCCCTTAAGACCAGGGATCCCCGTGACTTATCCCGAGTTCCCTTGTGGGCAGTTGAATATCCCACCGGTACAGCTGCACACAAGATCCACCTCTATCACAACGAGCGAGTCGCTTTGCCTTATCACACCTTCTACATCCTCGATAGCCCTGGTTGGACTTACTCACGTTACATCACTGAAGTACCAGCAGGAATACCCATCTTTGAAGACATCCACACATACTTTGGGCTAGATGAGCATATCCTACCCCATCCCGCCTTCTACTCTGACGCAGCAGTGAACAGGAACTTCTTTACGCAATGGTTTGCCACTATCCAAGAAGCCTAAGTCAGGCAAGTGTTTGTGGTAAACGCTACACTGATGCTCCACTATCCATCATCCATCTTGATGCTATCTGAGTGTGATTGACACTCATCATGTAGAGGGAGACCTGAGGTACCTCATGTACCTCTTCTATTTTGCCAGAGCCATTAACTATAGTAAATAGGCAGCTCTTTGGTACAGGTATGCTATTGGCTGCAGCAAACCTGTTTCCCGGAAGTGAGTCCGGGGCCTCAGTCATTGAGTTTTGGGCAGCTTTCCCATGCTGCCCAGCCCTCCCTTTCTTTGTGTTCTCTTGGTCCCATTTGAGTTTGTAGCAGTCTGGCTTTTTATGGCCAGACTTTTTGCAGTAATGGCAGATTATGTCCAGAGACACAGAGCTGCCCAATGCCTGCGACGCATGGGTCTGCGGAGGTGAATGTGATTTGACAGGGGCTATCTTATTGTAAGATGCTGGGGGACCAGCAATACACAATTCCTCATTGATGAACCTATTGATTAGGTCCTGAGGTTGTAGGTTGGCAGGGGGGCCAGAGGCAAGGATGGTGCCTGTGATGACTCACTGTCACTTGACAGTAGAGGCACGACGGATGCGAAAGACCGGGGGTGGTGGAGAGTATGGGGTGGGGCACAGGGGCGACTGTGATGGAGGCAACTTGGCTCGACTTGATCGGTGAAGTGGCGCTTAGTGGAAGATCGTGTCTTCGCAGCTGAAGGGGCACAGGGGCAGGGGAAGAGGCAAGTGGAGGATGTCACAAGTGGACAGTCTGAGGGACTGTCCGTTCTATTGCGCTAGCTTATATACCTAGAGGGATGGTCTGTGCATAGGTTTTAGGGCAGGCTTAAGGTCTGCCCACAGGTACTGTGGAATGGAACATTCCAGTAACATCTAAATATAGTGTCCAATGAGAAAACCAGGATAACATCATATGACTGCTCCGCAGTTGATGATGCCATATGATGTGACTGCTCCGCAGTCCAATCAGAATAATCACAGGAGTGGTATGATTGTGCTGCAGTCGAGTTGGTCATGATGATTTGACTGCTCCACAGTCCAATCAGATAATTCCAAGGAATGGTATGACTTTCAGCCATCAGGTGACTTGATAAATGATGGGAGATCACGTGACACATCACGTGATCGTCGGAGTATGAACTTCAAACTCCGATTTCGGATTTCCCCTTTAGGAAGGTGATTATGTAAGACCAGGCCGGTGCGGACCGGTCTTAGACGCCTGAGTCACAATCCAAGTTTCTAGGTTTGTGACAGTGCCTGCTATGGTGCTATAGGAGGGGGGTAGTGCATCTAGAAGTATAAAAGACATTTGCATGTCTGAGACGGGCATCCCTTGCTCCACAAGGGTGTTCCTCAAGTCCAGCATTTTCTGGAGTTGAGGTTGGAAGGGGCTACCTTCCTGAAGCTTGGTGTTGGCCAAGCCCACCCATAGATTGAAGGTGGCCATAGAGCCGACCTGACCATAGAGGTGGTCTAGATGGGAAAACTTATCATGGATGCTTGGGAACAGCGTCTCTGATACTATGCCTGAGAGGACTTTGGAGGTGACTGAGAGGTATATGTTACGTTTCAGATCGATCGGCGCCTCAGGCCGGGAAGTGGACACTGACGTGTCAGCTATGACACCACCGTCAGCAGTATATTGTCATGGACTTGTAGGATCAGTCAGCCGGGTAAGCTCCGGCACATGTGATTGTACAATAACGGATCGGATCTCGGAATGACTTGTAGTGACTCATACTAGGATAGCTGTACTAGGGTTCACGGTACTTACGCTATTGGCTAGTAGTATTCAAGTGGCGCTTCAAAGCCCGCGTGTATCTGTATAAGTAGAGTAGTGCGAAGACCAAGAACAGCATCTTGGTCTTCTTCCAATACCACCACCATCTACTCGTCTTTGCTAAGAGGCTTCCCCTCTTAAGTGAGTCATCCGGCATATCCCCTTAGACCAGGGATCCCTGTGACTTATCATTGCCTGTCCCTTCACGGATCAGTGGACTTCCCTGCAGACGTCGTGGCCTATCAAGTACATCTATATTGCAACGACCGTGTAGCCTCTCCGTATCATTCCTTCTTCATCATCGACAGTACCTCCTGGGCTAACGCCAAGTATATCGACGCGATCCCTCAAGGCGTCATCCAACTAGAAGATCTCCACGCCTACTTTGGGAGAGACGAGAGCCTTCAACCTCATCCTGCCTTCTATCCTCAGACCTTCGCTAACCGTAACTTCCGACTCTCAAGGATCGCCACACATCAAGAGGCCTAAGTCAGGCAAACATCCATGGTAGACGTTACATTAAGACCAAGATCCCACCATGGCCAATCCTACAAGAACAACCAAGGACTTTTGGGTTCCCTTCCAACCCTACTACATTGACAGAAGAGGAGATCACAACGTCCCAAAGAAATATCTAGAGAACGCATTTTGGAAAGACGACGAGGAAAACCCAGGATACTTCACCTACTACGTCAACCGACAGGGACAATCCCAACTCATCCCTATAGAATTCAACTTCGACAATCTTTGCTGGGTCGAAATCCAGTGGAACGACGCACACAACAAATACCAAGTCAACAGACCAGCAAGCTCAAGCCTCAGCCTCGACATCCTCCAATCCAACATCACCACTAGAGACCAGTGGGGACCAATCAATGGGGAAGAAGAAGAGCCAGTCCGGTCACCAACACCAAAGACACCAGCACCATCCCCGTCTATCACAAGCAACCCGGAAGAGATCCACATCATCCGGAATCAACAGGAGGAAGAACACCTTGAACAGATCGCTAAGTCCATCCCCACAGACATGTCCGGCACCACTACATTAACAATGGCACAAGCCAGAACTGCAATATTCGGAAAATCTCCTGACAAAGGAGGAGGAGGAGGAGGAGGCGGAGGAGCACCACCAGGGGGAGACCCCAACGACAACCCCCACGACGATGGGCAGACAGGCGTACCCGCATTCGCGATGCCTGATACAGACAAGTTCCTAGGAAAAGAACCCAAGATATTCATGGGTAACCGTGATGAAGCAGAAGTGTTCCTCTCCCAATGGAACCGATTTGCGGGAGTCAATGCCGCGAACAGAAGCCTCAAGGTCCCGTACATCAAAGCTATGATGTTCCTAACCTACGTCCAAGGACCACTCGTCGACGAATGGGCAACAGAAACCACGAAGTGGCTCGACACCCAAGCAAACAAGAACGACCCATGGCTCTGGGCAGGAGTAGAACTCGCATTCAAGGGACAATTCCACGACAACCTGGAAAAGGATCGCGCAAGGGTGGAACTCGACAAAGGGTTCAAAATGATCAACGAAGACATTGACAGCTACGTCACTAAATTCGAAAAGCTGGTTCGACAGGCTGACTACTGGTTGGACGAACCACTAGTCCTCGACAAATTCACATGGGGCGTTCCCCTCAAACTGTACCAGAACGCCTACCAGTTCCACAATCCGCGCAGCTACTCTCAATGGAAGAGTGCACTCATCAAACAGCAGAAATGATACCTGCATATGAAGGCCAGGTCAGACGGATTTGGGAGACAACCACAGGCCATGCCACGCCCCCACCCAAACCAACCTCTTCGGTTCCAAGCCCCACAGAGGCAAGGAACCCAACAAGGGTGGCAACAGTACCGGAACCACCCCGACGCAATGGACACCACACCAGGAAAAGTCCGGGCACGAGTCGCCGAAATAGGCGACGTCAATCGCAACCACCCAGAAAATCCCAGGGACTGGACCCCAGGAAGACCCCCGTTCCCACCAAGGGCTGGATTCATGCAACACGGGGGAGGAGGACGCGGAGTCCTAAATATCAGGGACGTAACCTGTTTTAATTGCAACCAGAAGGGTCACTTCTCACGGGACTGTAACCAACCAAGGAAAGCACGGGGCAGGGGAGCCTATATAGAAGAAATCCCCACCACTCCTCAAAGCGTAGCAGGAGATGCCCTTATAGACTTCGATGGACCAGTCCAAGCCAACCGCGCAGACACCGATCCCCAGATAGATGACATCATGGGTTATATCGCTGCCCTATCGGAGGAGAAGAGGGAGGTGTTCACAAGGGATATGGCAGGGAGGCAGGATTTTCAAAGCACCTGAACCCAACGGCCTGGGTGAGGGCTTTAAATTGTAACTTGTCGCTTATCACGCACTATTGATCTACGCACGTCCCAGTTTCGATTCGCACGAGCTACTATATGGCCGAAAAGAAAGCATTGGTGGACTCTGGAGCCACCCACAACTTCATACACCCAGACTTTGTAAAGAAGATGGGGTTAGGAACCAAGGAATTACCTAACCCCTGAAATATCTGGAACATAGATGGGACACACAACAAAGGAGGGAAAATCACTCACTGTGTTGACCTAAACATACAAACTGATGGGAAACTCAAAACCATTCAGTTCCTCATCACCAACGTAGGAGGAGAAGACCTCATTCTAGGGTACCCCTGGCTAGTGACGTTCCAACCACGAATACAATGGGCCACTGCCACCATGGACACTAAGCAATATCCAATCATCATACGCACCATTAACCCCAATAAAACAGCTACCATCCAGGCAGAAATTTGGAGCATCGTCACAAGGATACAAGACGAGGAACGCGAACAAGCCTACAGGGAACTGGAAGAGGAAACGAACCCAATATACGGACGCACAATGGCAACGGAATTAGCAATCTCAGCACAGTCAACGGAAACAAAGGAACTACCTGATGAATACAAAAGACATGCGAAAGTATTCAGTGAAGAAGAATCCTACCGATTCCCACCCCCTAGACCATGGGACCACGCCATCGACTTCAAACCAAACGCTCCAGACCACATCAACTGCAAAGTCTATCCACTCAACACAACGGAAGACAAAGCTTTGGAGGAGTTCCTGGATGAACAATTGGCCAAAGGATACATTCGACCATCGAAATCTCAGTACGCAGCCCCATTCTTCTTTGTTAAAAAGAAAGATGGAAAACTACGGCCGGTACAGGACTACAGGGAACTCAACACATGGACCATACGCAACCAATACCCGCTCCCACTCATACCGCAGCTAATCGCCGACCTTAGTGGAGGCTGGATCTTCTCTAAATTTGATGTCAGATGGGGATACACAAACATCAGAATCAAACCCGGAGACGAACACAAGGCAGCATTCAAGACTAAACGGGGTTTCTTCGAACCATTGGTAATGTACTTCGGCATGACAAACGCACCGGCAACCTTCCAAGCGATGATGAACGCAATTTTCGAACCACTCATCGAACACCATGAGAAAAAGGGAACCATCATATGCGTATACATGGACGACATTGGAGTCGCAACGGCAACCACGGAACAAGCCCACATGGAAGCAGTTCATGATATCCTGGACCTACTAGAACAACACGACTTATACCTCAAATTGGAAAAGTGCACATTCCACTCCGACACCCTTGATTACCTGGGGGCAATCATTAAGAAGGGGGTGATTCGCATGGACCCTGTCAAAATTTCTGGAATCCGTGATTGGCCGACCCCCAAAAACGTCAAACAGGTGCGATCGTTCCTAGGGTTTTGCAACTTCTACCACGCTTTCATTCGAAATTTTGCCACACACACACGCCCACTCAACAAGCTCACGCGCAAAGACACGGAATGGTCATGGGGAACAGAGCAACAAGCAGCATTCGACAAACTCAAAACCCTCGTAACGGAAGAACTGGTGCTCAAACACCCAGAACTGGACAAACCCTTTGAACTGGAAGTCAACGCTTCGGGATACGCAGTAGGAGCGGTACTACTCCAACGGGATAAGGACAACAAATGACACCCAATCGCATATTACTCGAACACCCTCAATGCGGCAGAACAAAACTACGATATCTACGACCTGGAACTGTTAGCCATCATCAAGGCACTAAGGAACTGGAGAGCCTACCTTGCGGGATCCCCACACAAAATCAAGGTGTTCTCTGATCACATGAACCTGCAGTACTGGAGATCCCCCCAAAAGATAAGCAGACGAGTGGCAAGGGAAGTGTTGGAACTCTCTGAATACGACATAGAGATTCACCACATCAAAGGAACAGCAAACGGAAGAGCTGACGCCTTATCAAGGAGACCCGACTACGACCAAGGAGAACACGACAATGAACAAGTCACGGTACTTGTAACGCCACCACAGGGGCGTTAAGTACAACGTGTACTTCAGCAAGTCAACGGGATCGGCAAGGCGTGAACCGGTTAGGGTTCAGTTCGGTGGTGAACAAGTATCACTTGGTCTCCCAGGGACACAAGGATAGTAGCGGGAAGTCGAGGCTCAAGCAAAAAGGCGAGCAGAAGGGGGACTCAAGCGCAATGGCGAGTCAAAGTCGTTCATGAGGCAAAGACAATTGTGGTATTACACAAGAAGTCAAGTCTACCATACAAGCTAGGTAGGGCGTGACTTATATACTAATACAGGGTGTTTGTAAGGTACAAACACATGGCGCGATCCTGAGGTGCTGGCCTCAGCGAGCTAATAAGGAAGTGTGAAGGGGAAGTTCATAAGAAGTACAAGGGAATCCCGCGGGGGCGCGCGGGGTTCAAATGACGTCAGCGGGTCCTAGGAGTCATAAGTCTGGCTTCCCTACGGTCATGGGGTTGGTGCGAGATAAGAGTCGGAGAATGAATCGGAACGGGTCATGGGTAAAAGTATATGCAAACATGAGGCGGAGCAAAGAGGCAGACAGAACACGTCATATAGTAAGATGAAAATCGTAACATTACCCCCCCGTCAGATTCGAAGTCGCCACGACTTCGACTAGTCGCTGGTGTAGTACCAGTCGTCCTCGACAGGGGTGTTGTCTGGGGTTGGCGAAGGAGGTTGTTGATGAACAGCGCACATGAAGGGATCATACTCACAGTGAACTGGTGACTGTGGTGAGATATGAAGGTGAGCTTGAAGCAGCAACAGAGAGATCTTGCAAGTGAAGCAGAGGTAGTGTCTGGCACACAACTGATGAGAACTGATGTTACATTGGAGAGGTGGAGACATACCTGGCACACAACAGATGAGAACTGATGTGGACCAGGAGCATACAAAGTACTCTACTTATACTGCTACAGGGGGTGACGCTGGTAACAGCAGGTCACAGTAAATACAAAGCGCATTGTTCTGTACACGGACAAAGGAGTGGACTAGAAAGGGAACAAGGCGTAGAGAACAAGAAGAGTCCAGACTATGATATCATAGTGACATCACAATAGAGATAAGAACAAAGGAAAGTACATAGACGTAGTACAAGGGTAATCCAGAGTGGTCCATGATGTCATGTACATATGTGATGTCATAGATAAGAGAATACAAGAAGTCCGAGATTGTAAAGATCAAAAATAATCTAATCTACAAGTCCTGTATATCTAATCTAAAGCAGTCTGTTATCTGCGTGTCCATTTGAGCCGCTTAAGTGCGCACAGGTCACTTATCAACAGTTGTGGGCATACATGACGACGCAGGAACATATGCCTGCCTTGCTCCCCGCACTCCCTACACTGCTCGTACTGGGGGCAGTGGATCTCCGCGTGCTGCGCGTCGTAGCGCAGGCACTTCCCACACCACCGGGGGCGGTCGTTGGGATCGATATAAGCTGGTGACATGGGGGAGATACGACGGATGAGGCATACGTCGTACTGGTGGGTACGACTTCCACACCACTGACATGGCTGCTTGGCCCTTCGCTGAGGGCATTGCGCGATGAGGTGGTCTGTGGACTTGCATTGGAAACACTTGCGAGGGCGTTTGCCACCTTCGCCATGAAGACGTGGCATCTCGCAGGGTCCTCCGGTGCGTGGGGGAATGGGAATAGGGTCGGGCATGGGGCGAGGATGTATGTACTTGACTTGGAGCTCGTTGTACTTTTCGGATATCAGTGGTATCGCACGCGCGTACTGCAACCGCTTCCGTACGCTTGCGAGGTCCATATCCATATGGAAGCGGTCGCGCGTGAGATCCGTTTCCATCCGTCGAAGCTCGAACTCTCGCGCAGTAATCGTTTCCTTCCGTAGCAAGCAGTCTCGGAGGCGCGCTATGTCTGCATGGAGACGGACATCGTGTAACTCTGTCAAGACCTCATTGACGCATATAGCTCGTGGGTCGTGTGGATGGAACATGGCGAGCTGCTGATCGGTGATGTGCTGGGGCAACTGTCCCTCATATACTCCTCGTAGATAGACCGATTGTATGTAACATGGGTGCCCTCTGCCCATGGTTCCTATGACCTCTCGGTAATCCTTGCAATAGTAGATGAAGCGCGCAATTTGCTTCGGGTATCCGGCCTCTCCAATCTTCAACGGGAAGTATAGGTAAGAGAGGTCGGGGTCGTTGCGAAGGAAGGGGAGTCCGGGGTCTGTGGCGTCTTCCCCTGTTTCTTCGTCGTCAATGAATGCGTAGGTGGGGTCAGGCTCAACAAGGCGAGGTTGTATAACGGGTGTGGTTACATGGCCAACGCCAGGGGGGAATGGGGGAAGTGGTACATGCTCAAGTGGTGGTGGTGGGGTGTGCTGTTGTGGTTCGGGAGGAGTGGGAACGGTGGGGACATGTATTGTGATGGGAGTGTCAACCGGTGGGGCGGTGAGAGTGAGTAATGAGGTAGCCCCCTCTTCCTGTGCGAGGCGGTCAAGGGTAGAAGCGATCAGAGATAGGATAGGAGGGTCTGGACTAGGGACTACAGAGTATGGCGTACAACCCTCCGGTTGTGAGGGGACACCCTGGTCCTGCGAAGGTACGGTCAGTTGTTCGAGTATGAGCTGCGCCGGTGGGCGCGAAGGAAGTTTAGAGACAATGGGAGTGGTCGACATGGTGTGTACGAGAGGGAGAGGGATGTGTGGTTTGGGTTCGTAGGGTGCCTCTTTATATCTTTCGTCCAGCCCCTTCAGCGGTTGGGTTATGCCGATAGAAGTCGGCAATAAGGTCAGGTGCATGTCGAACGTTCTCAAGTGGTTCCCATGAACTATCGCTTACGGGGAACCCCTTCCATTGGACCAGGAATTGGAGCTTGCGCCCTCGGCCATAGAATCTTGATCCGAGGATCTGCTCCACTTCGAACTCCTCTTCTCCCTCGACAAGGTCAGGTGGGGGTCGCATGAAGTTTGCCCCATGCAGTTCCGTCTCCTTATATGGGGTGAGGAGGTTGGCATGGAACATGGGGTGGATCTTCCAAGACTTTGGGAGTTCTAACTCATAAGATACTGCTGAGAGGACCTTCTTGATGTGGAACAGTCCGTGGCGTTTAGGGGCCAATTTGGCTGTGGGGTAGAACGTTTTAAGGTTCGTCCCCTCTAACCACACTTGCGCCCCTTTCTGGTAGGGGATGAAGCGGGTACGCCCTCGTTTCGCCATGAGTTCTTGGGCGTGTTTGATGCAATCTTGTGCATGTTGTCGGAAGTTACCCATGTCTTCCAACCGCTGGTCAACCGATGGGGAAGTCGTAGGTTTTGAGACCCAATTAGTACGTGGCTCCCATCCCATGATGAGTGAGAAAGGGGAGTGTCTTGTTGTCGCATTGGGCCACGCGTTGTGTGCGAATTGTGCCACAGGGAGGGCCTCTGCCCAGTTATCCTGTTGCACGTTGCTCCAGTGGCGTAGGTATTGTTCTAGCCATTGGTTGGTTCGCTCCGACTGCCCATCTGTTTGAGGGTGGTATGCCGACAAGATGTTCTGCCTAATTCCGAGAACTTGGCAGAGCTGTGTCATAAATGTAGATGTGAATCTAGGGTCCCGATCAGTAATCAACTTTCGGGGTATGCCATAGTGGGGGTAGACGTGGCGAAGGTATAGTCAGGCTACTCCTTCTGCTGTAATTGTTTCGTTACATGGGATGAAGATGGCTGCCTTGGAGCAGTCGTGGTCGGTGATAGTGAGTATTGAGTCGTATCCCTGTGACGGCGGTAACTTTGTGATGAAGTCCATGGCTACAACTTCGAAGGGTTCTGCGTCTGGGTCGGTTGTGATAGGGAATAGGTGTGGTTTTTGCCGGTGGGGGTTGATCTTGTTGGCTTGGCATGTAGCACAACCCTTAACGTATTCTTCAACGTCTTTGCGCATGCTGGGCCACCAGTAGTCTCGTCACAGAAGTTCATAGGTGTTTGCGATTCCGGGGTGTCCCATGGCAGGTGTGTCGTGGAAAAAGGTGATTACCCCCTGCTTAAGATCGTTATCCCCGATAACGACAAGAGTGTCTCCCTTCCACCATAGCCCTCCGTGCTTTTTCAGGTTGTGCGGCTCAACCCATCGCAGGACCTGTGCTTCGTCAAGGTTTTGTGCAATCTGGGTCCAAATGTCCATGTCGTGCATTGACATTTCGGTGGCTTGAATGAAGCGGTCCGCGGGAAGAACAACGACGTCGTTATTATCTTCGTCGCTTGGTAGGTAATCAGCTCGTCGAGACAGGGCGTCCGCTCAGCCATTCCTAATTCCTGATACGTGCTTCAGTACGAAGTCGTATTCTGATAGTTCTAGGAATTCGCGCGCCACTCGTCAACTGATCTTTCGCGGCTCCTTCCAGTACTGAAGGTTGGCGTGGTCAGTGTGTATGATGATTTTGTGGGGGGATCCGACAAGGTATGTGCGCCAGGCACGCAGGGCTTTGACCACCACGAGCAATTCTCAATCGTAGATGTCGTAATTCCGTTCAGCTTGGGACAGTGACTCTGAATGGAACGCTACTGGATGGAGCTTTTGATCGTCCCCTAGTTGGTTGAGGACTGCGCCGATGGCAACGTTGGACGCATCCACTTCCATTTCAAATGGTTTTGTCAAATCGGGGGAGAGGAGGACGGGCTCTTGACATATCTGGTCTTTGATACGTTCAAACGCACACTGCTGTTCTGCTCCCCAGTGCCATGGGGTGTCCTTCTTCGTAAGGTCGTGGAGGGGGCGTGCGAGTGTTGAAAATCCTTTGATAAATCGGCGGTAGAAGTTGCAGAAGCCGATGAAGGCGCGTACTTCTTTGAGGTTCTTCGGGGGTTGCCATTCGCGAATACCTTGTACTTTTACAGGGTCCATTCGCAGCTTCCCATGCCCGATGATAAGTCCCAGGTACTCTGTCTCGCGTACCTCAAACTCGCATTTCTCCGGTTTGATGTATAGGTCATTCTCTTCGCAGATAGTTAAGACCTGGTGGACTCTTTCTCGATGACGCGTGAGGTCGTCGACGGTTGCAATTAGGATGTCGTCCATGTATACGATCACCTCATTCGTTAGCACCGGCCCTCGGAATGTGAAGTCCATCATCGCTTGGAACGTTGCGGGGGAATTTGTGAGTCCGAAGTACATTACGAGTGGTTCAAAAGCTCCTTTGTTTGTCTTAAAGGCGGCCTTCCACTCATGTTCCTCGTCTATGCGAATGTTGTTGTACCCCCAACGGATATCCAGCTTAGTGAAGAGTTGCGCGTCTCGGATTTTGTCGATGAGTTCAGGGATCAATGGTAATGGATAGTGATTGCGGATGGTGACTTCGTTCAGTCGTCGGTAGTCTTGTACGGGTCTGAGTTTCCCATCTTTCTTTTTTATGAAGAAGAAAGGTGATACGTATGGGGACTTCGATGGTCGGATGTACCCTCTCTCTAGTTGTTCGGTGAGGAACACATCGAGGGCCTTGTCCTCTTCTTGTGTTAGCGGGTACACTTTGCAGTCCATCGTTGTGGGTGCATTAGGCATTAAGTCGATGGCGTGGTCCCATGGTCGCTTCGGCGGGAAGTGATGTGACGCCTCCTCATCAAACACTTTGCGATATCGCCGATACTCTGGTGGAACCATTTCTTCAAAAGTGCGTGCCTCCCGTTTGGCCGCTTCCTGTTGTGCTAGTTCTGATGCCATCGTGGTTTTCCGCAGTAATGCCACACATGGCTCCTGCTCATCGTCCGCGATCTGTTCCCACGCCTCCTCATCGAGTTGGTACGTCTCCAACGCCCGTATAGATGCTTCTACAGGCGTGGCTTCGTCCGATGACTGGAGGCTGGATATGACTACCGGCTAGAATTCCTCATTCAGCGTCACTTCGCCCCACTTCACAAGTGGTTCAAACGCTGCAAACCATGGGTAGCCCAGGATGACTTCGTCCCTTCCCAAGTTTGTTACTAGGAAGCGAAGTGTTTTGGTGTCATTCCCCGTGCGGATGTTCAAGTCGGTATATTGGGTAATTGCCCCATCTTGGTTGTGAGTTCCGTCCACATTCCAAATGCATATTGGTTGTGTGACATCACGTGTTCCAATCTGCAGCCGTTTCAAAAGTGAGGCGCAGATGAAATTGTCTGTTGCTCCTGAGTCCAGGAGTACTTGTCGTTCGGCCGTTGCGTGTGCAGATTTAAAGAGTACTGGGATTCGCATAGATCGGTATCTGCTATGGTACACGTTTACATTGAGTGCTCTAGCCCAGGCCGTTGGGTTCAAGCATCGAGAAAATCCTCTTTCGTGAACAGTTTCTCCACCATGAGTTCTCGTACTTCCTGGGGTTGCGCTTTCATTGCAGCGATCTGTGCTTCAGCCTGTTCTTCCGTCGAAAGTATGCGATTAGATTGTATGGCGACAGTAGTGATGGCGGGAGTTGATACGGACGGGGGAGCGGGGATGGAAGTTGGTTGGGTGGTCGTTGAGGAAGTAGCAATTCGAGTGCCCTTTTGTGGGCAGTTACGCGAGATGTGCCCCGCAGCACGGCACCTAAAACAGCGGCCCTCCTTTTGTAGTTGGATTCGGTCAGCGTCGGTAAGAGCCACGGAGGCTCTGGCGCGTCCAATATCCATGGCGTTCGGGTCGCGGTTCTTATTGAGGGCCTGTACCCACTGGTCTCGGCTATGCCCTCCCTTCTTTTGGCGCGGGGTTCGGTTCTTGCCGAGTCGGTCCTTCAGTACCAAGTATTCAGCCTGCTGTAATCGAGCAGCTCGCTTCCAATCCTCCCACGTAACAGGGTGTTGGAAGCGAATGGCATTAATTACTAACTGGTTTGGGAGTCCGTCTTGGAATAACTCTAACGTCGTGGCTTCGTCCGGGCCATATCCGTCTTTTGTCGTCAGGTTGTCAAACTGGGCGATGTAAGAGTCGATGTCCTCCCCCTTCATTGCTAAGGTTTGCAAGGCTTTGCGGGCCTTCGTCTGTTCCGCAGTGTCGGTGTATGCCTGCAGAAACCGGGTTTCCACCTCATTCCAGAGGTTATTTTGGGTTCATAGGACCCCCGCTGCCAGTTGGTCGTCGAGCCATCTCATCTGCTCGTCGACCCAATCGTCGACGAGTGGCCCTCGGATGTAGGAGAGGAAGGCCATGGCTCGTTGACCTGGTACTGCGAGTAGGTCTACGGTTGGGTTCATTCCACAGTATAGTTTGAAGGCACGTAGAAACACCTTGCTTTTCTCTCAGTTCCCGTTGAACTCGGGCGGGGGGTTTCCTCCTAGGTGACCATTGCCGCCAGGGACTGGCACGGGCGGTGCAGCTCCTCCAACTGGGGCCGGTCCGCCGCCACCGCCTCCGCCACCGCCACCGCCTCCGCCACCGCTGGCGGGGGTTCCTCCAGAGGGAGCTCCACTTCCACTGGGTATTCCTCCTCCACTAGTGAGGGTGGTACTTGCAGATGCTTGTCCTGGCTGAGCCATTGCGTAGGATGGAAATGCCGAGGTAGGGAGGTTGGTTGTTGGTACGGGTACGCTTGGGGATGGGGTATCAGAGGGGTCAATATTGATGCCTGAAGGATTAGAGGATCCTAGAGGTCCGGTGTTCAGGGTAAGGGGTACTGGTCCTGTAGTGTACCACGCTCCTTCGGTCGGGGAGTATTCGATAAAGGCCCAGAGGCGTCTGTCTTCAAGGTAGTGGATCTGTCGGTACGATCGTGTTGAGGGGTCAAAGACGAAGTATCCTTCGACTCCGTTGTGTTCTGCCCAGACCACGGTTCCTTTAACTCTGTCTGATAATTCGTCGGAGCTAAGGTGGTCAATGTACTCGGGCCTAAACTTGGTTCTACTGCGACTGGATGTCGCCACTGTGAGAGACTTGACTTAATGTAACGCCACCACAGGGGCGTTAAGTACGACGTGTACTTCAGCAAGTCAACGGGATCGGCAAGGCGTGAACCGGTTAGGGTTCAGTTCGGTGGTGAACAAGTATCACTTGGTCTCCCAGGGACACAAGGATAGTAGCGGGAAGTCGAGGCTCAAGCGAAAAGGCGAACAGAAGGGGGACTCAAGCGCAATGGCGAGTCAAAGTCGTTCGTGAGGCAAAGACAATTGTGGTATTACACAAGAAGTCAAGTCTACCGTACAAGCTAGGTAGGGCGTGACTTATATACTAATACAGGGTGTTTGTAAGGTACAAACACATGGCACGATCCTGAGGTGCTGGCCTCAGCGAGCTAATAAGGAAGTGTGAAGGGGAAGTTCATAAGAAGTACAAGGGAATCCCGCGGGGGCGCGCGGGGTTCAAATGACGTCAGCGGGTCCTAGGAGTCATAAGTCTGGCTTCCCTACGGTCATGGGGTTGGTGCGAGATAAGAGTCGGAGAATGAATCGGAACGGGTCATGGGTAAAAGTATATGCAAACACGAGGCGGAGCAAAGAGGCAGACAGAACACGTCGTATAGTAAGACGAAAATCGTAACAGTACTCCCTGATCATATATTCGTCCAAGCTGCAAGCATCGACACCACGGAAAACCCAACATGCATAAGTCCGGAAATCACAGTGGACAAAATGCAACCCACGCACCCAGTATACACCCAGGACAATGACATCATCACGAAATGGGTAGACCCACACAAACTCAAGCGCATCGAAAACACATGGTACAAGGAGGGACGAAGAGTGGTTACAGGGGACGCGCACAAACAAAAGTGTATTATACAAGCCCACCACAACACGCTCACCTATGGACATCCCGGAATCAACCGAACCATCAAACTAATCAAAAGATACTATTGGTGGCCAGGCAAGAGGCAAGAGGCACAAGATTATGTCAAAGGATGCGCCGACTGTCAGCGAATCAAGGTCAACAACCGACCAACACACGCCCCTCTACAACCCATATTCCCCAAACTGGAAGCAACTCCGTTCGAGGTCATAGCACTGGACTTCATCATGAAATTTCCCCAATTGAACGGCTGTGATTCCATACTGACAGTAACAGACCATGACTGCTCTAAAGCAGCAGTGTTTATCCCATGCCTGGAGGAAATAAGCGCAGAAGGAACTGCGGCCCTGTATGTGACACATGTTTTCCCCAGATTCGGACTGCCAGTGCACATCATTAGTGACCGAGATCTGAGATTTGCATCAAAATTTACCCGCGAACTATGCCGAATACTCGGAATTGAGCAAAACATTTCCACGGCGTATCACCCCAGAACTGATGGCCAATCGGAACGGACCAACCAGTGGCTAGAGCAGTACCTAAGGTTCTGGGTCAACGAGCGACAAGATGACTGGACGCGATACCTACCAATGGTGGAATTCACGCACAATAACTGGCTGAACGAGTCTACCAAGGAGTCCCCTTTCAATGTCCTCATGGGGTACAACCCACGTGCCGATTGGATTGATCGACCTTCTCCTATCCCACAAGTGGCGCTGCGGGCACAGCAGTTCAAAGAAGCTAGAACGCGCGCCCAGGAACTGATGATCAAAGCGCAGCAGGGGTGGATCAAACACAAGGACACCCCAAAATACCAAATCGGAGACCTCGTGTGGCTCGAAGGGCGCCACCTACGCACCAACCAGCCAACCGCAAAACTCGCGCCAAGAAGACACGGCCTGTTCCAGATCGTCCAGGTGATGTCCACAGTCAACTACCATCTAGAACTTCCCACGCAGTGGAGCATCCACCCAGTATTCCACACAGACCTTCTAACTCCGTACAAAGAAACTCCCACACACGGCCCAAATTACCAGCGCCCACCGCCAGATGTGGTTGATGGAGAAGAGGAATACGAGGTCAAGAAGATTCTAGACTCTCGGCGGTTCGGCAGGACAAAGAAACTGCAGTATTTGGTCAAATGGTGCGGATACCCGGACTCGGACAACCAGTGGGTCTCCAAGGATGACATGTTCGCTGATGAAGCAATTCAGGAATTCAAACGTTCAAACCCTGCCAGAGAAACACATATAAGCGCAGGGAAAATCCAAGAGACGTCCCCATCCCTCTCTCCTCCTCTCACACATACTCATGTCCTCTCCTCGAGTTCAAGTCCACTATGTCCTTGACGACCTACTCCCAGTATCGATCCAGCCTACTGTCATCATTCAAGACGCGCCACCATCACCCCTGTTGCTTCCCCAGTCCATTCACAATGGAGGAAGTCGTCCACCGACCCCCGTACCATCCCTACTTCCTTCGCCAACCTCTACCAGAGTTGGTACAAGAGATCCTTCGCCGACCAACGTGTCGATGACAGCTCAACCCAATTCGGACGAGGCTCCAATTCAAGAGGACCGGGACTTTAACCGATACCTATCAGAGGAACATTGCCCTCTACATGAACACCTCATCTATGGCAACCACCTCACCACCACGCACAACGAAACCCCTCCGCTATGCACCACAGA